>PVKV010003634.1:0-21219 GCA_004027835.1 Alouatta palliata | reverse complement strand
CAGGAATACAAACCACCCAATTAAAAACTTGGCAAAAGATCTGAATAAACACCTGAAAAAAGATATACAAATGGCAAATAAGCATAAGAAAAGATGGTCAGCATCACACTCATGAGGGAACTACAAATTAAAACAATAAACAGACGGCATTAAAAACTATTACAGTGATGAAAATCCAAAACACTGACACCACCAAATGCTGGTGAAGATGTGAAGCAACAGAACTCATTCATTACTGCTGGAAATACAAAATGGTACAGCCACTTTAGAATAAACGTATGTTTACCATTCTATTCTGTAATCCTTACTCCTTCATATTTAGCCAAAGGAATTGAAAACTTACGTCCACATAAAAACCTCCACATGAATATTTACAGTAGCTATAATCATAATTGCCAAAACTTGGAAGCAAACAACATATCCTCTAATAGTTAAGTGAGTAAATACACTGGTACATCCATATAATGGAATACTATTCAGTGATAAAAAATGATGAGCTATCAAGTCTCAAAAAGAAAACAAAAACAAAAAGCCCCATGGTAAAAACTTAAATGCATAGTGCTAAGTCAAAGAAGCCAATCGGAAAAGGCTACCTACTGTAAAATTCCAACTATATGACATTCTGAAATGGCAACAGTACAGACAATAAAAAGATCAACGGCTGCTAGAGGTTGTTGATGGGGGGAGGGGGAAAGGACAGAGGAAGAATAAAACATGGGATCTTTAGATGAGTGAAACTACTCTGTATGATACTGTACTGGTGGATAGATATCACTATATATTTGCCAAAATACAATGGGATGTACAACACGAAAAGTGAACCTTAATGTAAACTATGGACTTTAATGAACAATTATGTATCAATATTGGCTCACTAATTGTAACAAATGTACCACACTAATGTAAGATATTAATAATAAAAGATATAATAATAACTATAGGGGTGGAAAGGACATATGGGAACTCTATACTTTCTGGTCAACTTTGCTGTAAACCTAAAACTGCTCTAAAAACTAAAGTCCACTAGGTTTTGTAAAAGTGTAAAATACTGATCTACCCACCCAAATACTTCAGAACCCTGCCTTTCTTTAGATGAAGAGGAAATAAACGAAGCATATTTTAATAATTATTCCAACTATTCTAATGAATATATGTATGTATTTTAAATTGACTTTAGTTTTTAAGAGTAGTTTTAGGTTCACAGTAGAACTGAGCAGAAAGTAGAGAGTTCCCATGTTCTCCTTCTTTCAACATCCTGCAGTAAAGTGGTACATCTGTTAAAAACCAATGTACCTACCTGACACATCAACACCCAAAGTCCATGGTTTACATTAGGGTTTACTCTTGATGTTGTAGATTCTATAGGTTTTGACAAATATATAACATGTCTCCATCACTACAGTATCACACAGGATGGTTTCATTGCCCTGAAAATGGTCTGTGCTCTCTACATATTCATCTTTCCCTCCTGCCTAGGCCCTGGCACCAGTAATCTTTTTATCGTTTCCACAGTTTTGCCTTTTCCAGAATATCATATATTGGGAAACCTACAGTATGGAGTCCTTTCACACTGGCTTCCTTCACTTAGTAATATACATTTAGGATTCCCCATGTCTACTTGTGGCTTCTCAGCTCAATTTTTTTAGTGCTGGATAACAGTCCAGTTCTGGAGGTGCCACAGTTTGTTTACTCTTTCACCTCGAAGGACATACAGGTTCCTTCCAAGTTTTAGCAATTACGATGAAAGCTGCTATAAACACTTTTGTGTGGACATAAGTTTTCAATACATTTGGATAAACACCAAAGAGCAGGATTACTAAATTATATGGTAAGAGTATGGATGGTATTTTAAGAAACTTCCAAGCTATCTTCCAATGTGGCTCTACCAGTTTGCATTCTTACAGGCAACAAATAAGAATTCCTGTTGCTTCACATCCTTTCCAGCATTTGGTGGTGTCAGAATATGTTTCTAGTTGTTTTGGTAACAATGCTTCTTCTTTCAGCAACAACTGTTCTCACTGCTGAAGAGAAATTATTTTGAGGCCACAAACCTCTGAATGGCTTGATAAGAAATGAAAGTCAAGGAGAAATGAGAGTGAGACTTCCTTAAAAATACAGAGAATCCACTTTCTGTGTTAACTGTTTCCGTGAAAAGATATGTGAGCATACTATCAGCCATCCCATAAGCAGGCTGTGGCATCTCTGAGCAAATTAGTCATGTTAGAGTGATATCTGAAATGCTAATGGCAGAGGAACATTAATAAGTTGTTGCTTTTTTCCTACTTAAGAGACTTATAAATTAGTTGCTTACATTCATTGTAATTAGTAATTTTTCTCTGTACTAATCTGCCCAATTTACCTTATTCTTCTGTATAAGATGAAAATCTTTTCCAAAAAGCATGAGTGCATGTTCAAAGCTTCGGCATTCTTCTTCCGTCCATGCAGTCATTCCTTCTAAAACAAATTTCAAATAAAATTTGTGGGCCCCAAAATTCCTTATGTGAATCACTGATTTATTTTCAATATGTCTTCCCTGTAAAAGGTAATAATAAGCTCTCTCTCTCTCTCTTCTCTCTCTCTCTCTCTCTCTCTCTCTCACACACACACACACACACACACACACAAATTCTGTATGCAAGACATTTTAGTTAGAATTACCAGAAGTATGCACACTACAGATCAAGTCTAGAATATAAATATATAAACCCTGCTTTTTCCTACTACATTATGGGATAAGAGTTTAACATTTTTCTGTAACATGCTTGTTTTTTTAATTAAAAAAATTTTTTTAAACAGTGAGCATATTTTTTAATTAGAAAAAAATGTCTACCTCCTTTACAGGGGGAGAGCAGCTCTGTTTTGGTCTTACATCAAAACCACAAGTTCTAGCCAGGTGCAGTGGCTCATATCTGTAATCCCAGCACTTTGGGAGGCCAAGGCAGGAGGATTGCTTGAGCCCAGGAGTTCAAAATCAGCCTGGACAACATGGCAAAACCCCATCTCTACAAAAAACAACTTAGCAGGCACCTGTAGTTCCGTCTACTTGGGAAGCTGAGATGGGAGGATCATTTGAGTCCGAGAGATCAAGGCTGTAGTGAGCTGTGATCATGTCACTGCCCTGCAGCCTGGCAGATAGAGTGAGACTCCGTCTCAAAAAAGACAAAAAAAAAAAAAAAAAAAAACACAAATTCTTTTAATTAGAGACCATAAGTATAATCAACATGTATTTATTTGAAATTGGTATGTGGAGTGCTATACTCTGGAAATATGAAGGAAATAAGAAACAGTCCATGTGCTCAAAATACTAAATCCCATTTAACTTCCCAGCAGATGTTGGTGATTTCAGTATCTACTTGGGGCACAGACCTGGAAAGTCTTCACAGAGTCATACCCTAGACTTAAGAGTTAGTTATTACTCATCTGTATCTCTGAAGTATCTCATCTGACATTAAGGACCAGGTCCCCAAGGCCATTAATAGTAGTCTGTAATAAAGCTGAAAAATAGTTTGAACTAAGGAAGAAACCAGTATTTTCGAGAGTTTTGAGAGCTTAAAATAATTTTTTTTTCAAAGAAGCAACTTTCCTAAAGGAGACATTTTAATAGACTATCTCCATTCACAAGTTTACGTATTAGTTTTAATACTTTTCCAAGTCATCTGTTAATAAGTATTATTTTCATTCTACATATACTTCTCTTTCTTCTTTTTTTTTTTTTTTTGTAGAGATGGGGTTTCACCATGTTGACCAGGATGGTCTCGATCTCTTGACCTCGTGATCCACCCGCCTCGGCCTCCCAAAGTGCTGGGATTACAGGCGTGAGCCACCGCGCCCGGCCATTCTACATATACTTAAAGCTATGGTGCATGCAGTTCATTTATATAATGACAAAACATACGAAAATAAAAGTTAACCATTTTCCTTGACACACATAAAACAAAAGAACTGCAAAATGTCATTAACGATTACTAAAAATACACTTCTTGAAATAAATTTAGTGGAATATATTATATATGTTTCTTTTTTAATCTTTAATCTCTTTTTCATTTCCTGTCTGGCTAAAAAAAAGAAAAAAAAAACTTTTTTTCAACAAAACCATAAAATTAGTCTTTGTAATTACTTTGAACATATTGTCATCTCTGGGGTCTGCTTTGTTCTGTAACTATTTCTTCCAGAAAGTAGAGGTGGCGGGGGGGGGGGTGGTGACTAATTTGTATTTGAACAATCTCTGATACATCTAAAAATAGAAGGCAAGAAAAGGAAAAATTATTTGACATGGAGCTGAACCAGATCTTACAAAAGTGTTACAGGATTGCTCTGTCCCTTAGGATACTTTACTCATTCCAATCCCCAAATGACCATCTCTCGTCATTGCCCTCTCTTGAACCCACATGCTTCTTACCTTGAGAGGCCTTTCCATTGCAGCAGTACCTTTCGATTGCTTCCTTTATATTGTGGTTACACTTGAGAAGTTCATATAGTGCCTGGGGTGGATATTAAATAAAAAGTATTCAAAGTTCATACTTAATAGCATTTTAAAAAACAGGTACAGAAGTCTTAATACTGGCGTCTTGATAAATACTGAAATCCTCTCTAATTTCAGAGCATTTGAAGGTGTATTTGCCCAGGCATTTAGTCTATGTAACGATCGTGCAGATTAACTCTGGTACCAGGTGAGTTTGTTCATCCTTACACTACCTCTCAGAAGTCACCTCCCTGTACCATTTTTGACGGTTTTTTCTTGGTTGTTGTTTTTTAAAAAAAACACTAGGTCTAAGATCAGAGTTTCCCCTATTTTAGATGTTTTTTTTCTAGTTTGGAAAAATTAGTTGCAGTCTATCCCCTGATGTCATTTCCTCCCTGTCTTTTTTAGTTTTAATAAAAGGGAACAGCAGCAGGCCTGGAATAATAGGCATGGCACTTCAGGCTAGGTTTATAATGGTCTCAGTTATTTCTATTTACCATGAAAGGTGACACTTATTAAATTTAGAGTATCTTCCTATTAAATCTGCTTGGAATTATGAAAATAAACAAGAATAACAGAATTCAACTGGAAGTTAAACAATCCACCTTCCCAAGTAAGTTTTAAGGAAATAAAGATGGTTCAGTATTAGGAAAACTTTTATTTTATTTTTATTTTTGAGACGGAGTTTCACTCTTGTTGCCTATGCTAGAGTGCAATGGCGTGATCTCGGCTTACCGAAACCTCCGCCTCTTGGGTTTAAGCAATTATCCCACCTCAGCCTCCCAAGTAGCTGGGATTATAGGCATATGCCACCACACCCAGCTAATTTTGTATTTTTAATAGAGACAGGGTTTCTCCATGTTGGTCAGGCTGCTCTCAAACTCCCGACCTCAGGTGATCTGCCCACCTCGGCCTCCCAAAGTGCTGGGATTACAGGCATGAGCACTGTGCCAGGCCACGAAAACTTTTAATACATCAATAGGCTACATTTTAAAACGTCATCTCTATGCTAATTACCTGGATCTGATCACTATACATTATGTGTATCAAGACATCACTGTGTACCTAAATATGTATAAATGTTAATTTAAAAAAATCAACAGCTGCTTAAAAAGCATCTGATAAATCAATATTCATTTCTAATTTTAAAAGACAAAAACTGTAATAGTTATAAATAGATGGATATTACCTTTCTATAATAAAGACAGTAGAACCAAGTTTAGTATTATTCTTAACGTAAAAACCTTAGATGTATTACTTCCACCAAAAGCAGGCCCCAAATCACTATTATTACCAAATATCTCAGTTACAGCTAATGCATTAAGACATAAAGCAGGAATAAGAAATAATGATAAGGAAGGAACAAAAGTATAACTTAATAATGACCTGAAAACCAGAAAACCACTCCATAAATGTATGTAATTATGATGTGTCAAACAAAAATGATTATTATCACAAAGTTTTTAAAAAGCAAACTAGAAAGCCTGAGAAACAACTGGAAAAGTCAAGTAGCTTCAACAGTTTACATTTTTTTTTTAAATTGGTATTTCTCGACATCAACAATATACAACTATAATAGAGATCCCCTTTCCAACAGCACTGAATACACATACACACATAAAAGATATTGAGGAACTACCGAGATGCATGTGATATTCAAAAAAGCAAAAACACTTGAGTTTCTAATGTTGTAAAGGTTTTAATTCTTCTAAAATTAATATAGACTTGAAATATCAATACAAAAACCCAATGAGATTTCTTTTTGATATCTAATATGACTTCCCTATGTTACTTCAGAATTCAAGTTTGAGTCTGCCTACCTCTGGATATTCATTAGTCAGGACTGGGGATTCTTAGTGATAAAAGTATATGAAAGAAGCAAAATGATGTCAGAGGGGCAAAACCTAGGGGCATCAGAAAAACTTAAGAGGCAATATTCCCATCCCCATCCCACATATCAGGAGAGTATTCTGAACCTACAGATACACAAGGTCTTAACAAATCCTCCAAAATCAAATATATACAGTCTTAATAGACGTTACCTTTTAGTCACTTCCTAAATAAAGTTGAGAGTAATTCAAAGAACATACTTATAAAATCTAAAAGTCCAACCACAGAGAATGTTTAAATAAATGAATTACAAGTATAGGATAGTGCACAGTATGCTGAAATTTAGGGGAAAATTTTCTTTGAAAAAAGTATAGGATAGACTATACAGACATCAATGAGGTATTAAATAATTCTCAATGGCATAGAAGAAAAAGATTAATTAATTAAAAAGACATAAAGTGGCATCTCAAGTAAGATGTATATAAAGGTATTTTTAAAAAGACCAGAAGAAAATATATGAAACTATAGTGAGGTTATCTCTAGAATTCAAGGTTATGGTTTTTTTTAAAACAGTATTTTGAAAATTTTAAAACTATCAGAAAAGATATCTACTTCACATGTTAAATATATCTGAATCAAATATAAAAAATCAAGAAGGTATTGTACACTGGCTGCTGTTTCAACAGAAGCTGAAGTATACCTGTTCATTGTCCCTTGTGTGTGTTCCTGCAGAAATCCTATCCATTATTTTTTCATTGCCAGTCCTTAAGGAAGTCTCAACAAGGTATTCTTTAACTTTGCTCTCCAAAACCACATCAGGACACCAAAGTAGCTGGTCTTCGTTTTCATATACTGATAAAGAAAATACCATTAACACATTAAAAATCATGAACACGCTCAAAGATGTACACAAACAATTCTTTGTCTCCCTTGACGGGCTATCCAGTGGGACAAGTAAGTAACTTTGAAGACACCAGTAATTTAATTATCTGTCAAGCACAGCCTTGCACACAGAAGCAAAAATTTAACTTTATTATAGGCCAAGGATTCCAGTGGCCAAAGCAAGTAGCTTTTTTGGTGGTTGGATTTACTAACCACTCTGAAAGCTCTCCACGCCTAGTAAAGTCTAATATAAAACCCCATAGTGATTATCTTATACACTCTAACAAAGGGGCAAATATAACCTGTGTAAATTCTCTAATAACTTCACTGGAATTTTCTCCTGAAATCTCTAAATTGCTCTATGAAATCTCTAGAGGATAAAATTACAAATACATAAAACCCAAAATATCTGGTAATAAGGAAATAGCTAAGAAAAGAATACTTTTTCTCCCAACAAGAGAATTTTTATTTAAAGAAGGAAGCAGATTAACAAACCTCCCTAGGGAGGTTTTTGGGAAGAGGGAAAAACAGTAAGAAAAGTAGACTTTCCACAGTCTCTTAAAGAGACTGATATATTAATGAACAAAATTTCATTAAAATAAGTTTATGTTTTATTACTGCACTCTGCCCCTTTACTCAAATCTTCTACTTTACACAATAAAGTAATATAAATGGCCCAAGTATTTAGTCCAATGCTTCAAGTGCAATCCATTCTTCAAGTGCATAATACTGACTACAGCTAATGAAAATTACTGCAAACACACTATATACCAGTGACCATGATAAATGCATTATAATCCCAACTGTATAAGTGACGCAGGCATTGTCACTCCCAGTTGGCAGGAAAGTTAAAAATAAAGTGTGCATGTAAAGCAGTAAGACTTGACTTTTGAGAGAAGTTCCTAGAACTTTCTTTACTCTTTGGTCACAAGTGAAATAGGTAAAACAATTTGGGTTTATGCCCTCAAAAGATAGAGAAAGTACACCTTCCCTCTAATCTGCAGCACTGACAGCCTATCACCTCTACTATGTGCGACCAAAGGACCTACAGTTGCCTAGCATGTACTTGGCTCAAAAAGCCAAGTGTGGCAATTGGGTGGTGGGGTGAGAAGGCTGGCCCATCTGAAGATCATCAGCTATGTTTTGCTTCCCCTGGGACAATTGTCTTTTAACACTTTGAAAGCGGTTTAAGAAAACAGTGTTCCCAGTGGCTGCCATGGCTAGCAACCCCATAACCCCATGGTAGTCAGTCCTCCCTTCCTGTAAATGGAGGGCAACCTGGCATGGAGCAAAGGAAAAAGAAGAACTCAGAAGTATTGTGTTGGCTGTGCTGCTTTTGCCCTTGTGACTTCACAGGGATAAACTGACTTAGGGAAAAAGCCAAACACCCATGGAAATATTCCTAATGTACTTGGTTTCCAAGTTCAAATAAGAAGGTGTACCTGTATTTTTATATCCTACCACCTTATGCCCTCCATATTTTGAAAACCAACTACAGTTGGAATGTGAAGAAAAGCTGATTACACATAATTAGGAGTATACACGTGAAAGCAGCAGATCCTTACATTCCACTTCCTGCTCATTCAGGGGTGGGGAAGAAGAATTTCTTCCAGTCTCTTTTTCCCTCAAGAGTTTTCTTTCCAGAAGATTATATCTTTAACATTCTCATTATCTCAGGTGATGAGATGCTACCCACTTCTACTGAAGCAGGACGCAGGTCAAGGTGCTGCATCATGGGAAGCTCTCCACTATTTGAACAGGCACTGAGCACACTGGCTAATAAGCACTATGTGTGCCTTGGCGGGGCAGGGGGGCGGGGTGGGGAAACTCTTGAGTATAGAGATTAACTTTGACAGATTTTTCCTAAGTCAGGTCTAAATATCCTAACTCTGCATGTTTCCCAAATCTATGTATGTATTGGCAAGGTTGGGTATATAACCAGATACTTAAATAAACAGATCAAGTGGTAACTTATCTACCAAACATTATCAAAATCAAAAGCATTCCTTACCCTTCTCATTACCATCGTACTCTCCAAGATAAGGGGGAATCTCTGCCTGATATTGTAAACCAATCATTATTTCCTATAGAAAAATTGAGAGGTAGAAATAACTTATTATAAAAATAAACACTGGAAAAAAAAAGCCCCAACTTATTCATCAGTAACTACAGGTCAAAGGAAACAAAATTATCATAAATTATTTCAGAAATATTTTTAAAAGCCAATTTAGTCCACTATGTTAACTCAACTTACCTTCCTCAAATCTTCAGGTGAATTACCACTGTCTGTTTCAACATCTTCAACCTCTGATTCCTTATCACCATCACATGTAGTATTTGCTTAAAAGACAAAAATGACAAAGGTTCTTATTGCCTGTTTTTGCAGAACCTGGAAGAATGCATGTTGTATTTATACATAATTTCATTAAGTAAGTGAGATCAGCTAAACATACTAAACCACCTGCATTATTCTCACAATCGACATTGGTCAAAATGAGACACTGAAAATCCTAATAAAGTGTGCAGTATGCTGGCCAGGTACAGTGGCTCATGCCTGTAATCCCAACACTTTGGGAGGCAGAGGTGGGTGGATCACTTGTGGTCAGGAGTTCAAGACCAGCCTGGCCAATGTGGCGAAACCCTATCTCTACTAAAAATACAAAAAACGCTAGCCAGGCGTGGTGGCAGGCGCCTGTAATCCCAGCTACTCGGGAGGCTGAGGCAAGAGAATCGCATGAACCTGGGAGGCAGAGGTTGCAGTGAGCCAAGATAGCGCCACTGCACTCCAGCCTGGGTGACAGAGACTCCGTCTCAAAAAAAAAAAGTGTATAGTATCCTTATAATTATTATGGTATACTATTAAATAGTTTGGGAGGTAAAAGGAAACCACTGTGGTCACCTTGGAAAGAAAGTAAAGCACTGGAGTTCTGATTATACTAATTTAGAAGGATACACATACACAGAGTTGCATATTAGGTCCATCAAAACTGTTTCTGTACATACATGAATGGATGGATATTTCAACTTATTAACCAAACAGTTCTTCTACCATAAAAATACCTAAAAGAAAAGTGAGATTGCATCTAAGAAATTATTTTAGTCAAAAATTTTTTTTATTTATTTTTTGAAACACGGTCTCACTCTGTCACCCAGGCTGGAGTGCGGGAGCCTGATCATGGCTCACTGTGACCTCCAAGTTTTGAGCTTGAGTGATCCTCCTACCTAAGCCGAGTAGGTGAGACTACACGTGCACGCCACTACACCCAATTAAGGTTTTTATTTTGAAAATGTTTTGTGGAGACAAGGTCTTGCTATGTTACTCAGGGTGGTCTAGAACTCTTGGCCTAAAGTGATCCTCTCACCTCAGCCTCCTAAAGTGTTAGGATCACACGTTCAACCCCAAAACCTTTTAAAAATTACTGATACACATTAAGAGGTAACACTAAGAACTAATGGGAAAAAGATGAATCACTAAAAGTAAAAATACCTTTTGAGCACCGATAAGCTTTCAAAACCAGGAGAGGAGGGGCCTTTTAATAGAAACCCCAAAAAAGGTCTATAAAATTTCACGGTCAAACTAAGAATGGCTACCACAGCAAGAGATGAGTCTTGAGAAAGAAAATGGCTTCGTAAAAATAAAGTGAATATTTCCATTTTTATTTTTCTTATTATTACTATTATTTTGAGACAGAGTCTCTCTCTGTCACCCAGGCTGGAGTGCAGTGGCATGATCTCCAGCTCGCTGCAACTTCACCCTGGGGTTCAAGCAATTCGCATGCCTCACCCTCCTGAGTACCTGAGATTACAAGCGCATGCCACCGCCCGGCTAATTTTTTGTATTTTTAGTAGAGACCGGGTCCATGTTGTCTAGACTGGTCTCAAACTCCTGGCCTCAAGTAATCCGCCTGCCTCGGCCTCCCAAAGTGCTGAAATTACAGGCGTGAGCCAGTGCACCTGGCCTAATATTTCAATTTTTAAATGGCATATTAGTTCACCTCTATCCCAAAAGAAAGGTTATAATCTTGTTTAAATTATGGTATTTTATCTCAACTATATAAAATATTTAGAATATTCTGACATAAATTACTAAACACAATAAAAGGTACTAAAGCTGTAGTATCAATGTCACTATGAACCAGTAATCCACTGGGTTTCTTACATCGTAAAGGCCTAGGGAAGAAATCAGAAGTTTCATGGGAAGTCACAGATGGCATCAGATCATCCGCAGAAGACTGAGTTTCCTCGTCATCACCTGACAACAGGTCTTTTGCTATTTCCTCCTGGAAGAATAAGAAGGCAGTGCTAGAGTTAGAAATGATTACATCTCATTAATTAAGAAAATTGTCTTTTTATAACATATAATTAAGAAGCAGTTGGAACCTTAGGTGAAATATGAAATTCTCCTATGATTTACTTCATGTTCATAAATATGTAATATTTGATGTTATATAATATTCAATATTATACTATTAAATAATAATTAGTGCAACTATATGCTTATAACAATTGCCTAATCTGTGGATATGCAAAGAGCTTACCTAAAGCTGAAGGCTAATTTTTAGTGAATTTACAACAAAAACAGTTTGACTTTTAAGTGGTTAACAATTATACTCACTTTTTGTCAATACTAAAATAAAACTGAAAAAATGCCTCCAACCTCCACGCTCCCAATAATTTATAAAGTCCAACTAATGAACAGCTCTGACTAGTGACATAATTTTAAAAGAAGCAAGTCTGAGTTTTTTTCTAAGTATACAGTCATCTTTGTGCCTAGCACATAGTAGTCACTCAATAAATATTTCCTGAATGACTATGGTCATTAAGGTCTGTGGTACATTAATATCACATTGACTTAAAAGTGGGAACAATATAACTCACAGGAAGAGGTTCCAAGATGTGGATTCCTCTCCCTGCCTGAGATCTGAAAGGCAAGGAAAGGTTCCCAGGGATCTGTTAGCAGAGACCACGGCCGTGTGAATTTTCCTCAGCAGGGACTAGGCCTCCCCACAACCAGCCTATGTTAGAGATGGATCACCGTGGTCTTGGCTGCTGCGGCCGCTGTCACTCCCAGAGCCAAGAACAGAACTTCTCTCCAACCACTCCACGCCTAAGCCAGCTTGCTTTGAAGGCTTCTGGGAGATTTATTAATCAGGGCTTTTATGTGTTTACAGGATCAAAAGAAGTTAAGGCAAAATCTAAGTTTAGATACAACGTGTCTACACAGGAAAGATGAAAACATTACGGGAGTATACTCAGGCATGCAAAGTACCATGAAGCTACTATTAATACTACTCTTAAAATTGTGTGATCAAAGCCAAACAATGTTTAAATCAGCCACCGAAATGATAAGCACAATGGGTCAACAAGAAGTTTACATTTAAGAATTATTAAATAATATTTTAAATGAAAGAAACTCTAATAAAAAGCAGTCAATGGTAACAGATCCTGAATTTTTATTTCAAATGTTCACACTTACTTTGTCTAGTGTCATGTCTGGTAGTTCATCTGCCAGTTCACTTGGGGAACTATTTGCACTGGAATTTGCAACAGCTGGAATTACAGGTTCATAGCCATAGAATGCCAGTAAGTCTTCTAGAGGCATAGTTCCTTCCTGTTCAAGCCAGGGGATAAACATGGACTCAGCAGATGTCACAAAACTGAACTGCAGGTAAAGTGTACTGTCCTTAGGTTCATACGGCACATTATCAAAACAGCAGAACAAATCATAGCCAAGTTTTAGTTTTTCTTTTTTGTTTTTTTGAGACAAAGTCTTGCTCTGTCGCCAAGCTGGAGTATAGTGGCACGATCTCAGCTCACTGCAGTCTCTACCTCCTGGGTTCACATGATTCTCCTGCCTCAGCCTCTGGAGTAGCTGGGATTACAGGCACACACCACCACACCCAGCTAATTTTTGTGTTTTTAGTAGAGAGGGCGTTTCACCATGCTAACCAGGATGTTCTCCATCTTCTGACGTCGTGATCTGCCCGCCTTGGCCTCCCAAAGTGCTGGGATTACAGGTGTGGGCCACCACGCCCAGCCTAGTTTTTCCTTTTGTAATGTTATCAGAAAACAAGACCAAACATCTAGAGCTATAATTAATGTATTAACATCCTAACAATTAACACCTTAGTTTTTATTTTTCGGAAGCATTTTACTATTTTAAAAATTCCTCGGCTGGATGCAGTGGCTCATGCCAGTAATCCCAGCACTTTAGGAGGCTGAGGTGGGCAGATTACAAGGTCAGGAGTTCGAGACCAACCTGGTCAATATGGTGAAACCCTGTCTCTACTAAAAATACAAAAATTAGCCAGACGTGGTGGTACGTGCTTGTAGTCCCAGCTACTCAGGAGACTGAGGCAGAGGTTGCAGTGAGCCACGACTGCACCACTGCACTCCAGCCTGGGTGACAGAGCAAGACTCATCTCAAAAAAAAAAAAAAAAAAAAATTCCTCAAATGTTTGCTTTAGTGCCAACCATTTCTTTTTTAACTTTCAAATTAACACAAAGATTTGCCCTGAAAACATTTCCAATTAATCAATCAATAACTTGTAATTTACAGCTTCTTTCCTTGCATTTACCAGCTGACCACTTGCTTTATTCTTCATATTAGAAGATACCTGATAGAAAACCTTTGCTGAATGTTTAACATCAGCAATATTTATGTTCAAAGCAAAATTATTTTATATTCTTACTATATCGCACATTTTTATACCATTTTTTTTAAACAATTGTCTTATAAAGATTATACTATTATCACCATTTTACAGGTGAGAAAAACTGAGGCTTAACTCTGGGTTTGAATTCCAGTTCCCCAAGTTATCTTACTGGCTGCACTGCTTTAACAAAATTACATACCCTGGCTACAGTGCTGCCTATGTTATGAATACCTAAGCCATGCCTCATAGTCACACCAAATCACCGTTTCCCTCTCATGAATCCATGTGAAAGTAAGTGTCACCATGCACTATATACCATTGTTTCAGTGTGTGCAGACTGCATATACAATCAGACTGCACATACAACCGTGGCAGGACAACAAGCTACACCATATAGCCTAGGTGTGTAGTTGATTGCATTAACTAATTTTGTCTAAGCACACTCTGTGATGTTCACACAGCAATTAAACTGCCTAATGATGCCTTTCTCAGAATGTATTTCCTCATTAAGTGACACATGACTATGTTTTAACTACTGAAGTATACAGAACTATTTATCATTCAAATAAATAACTTCATAGCAATATACTCATGAACTAGTTAATTTGTTAAACATTTTTAAGATTTCTGTATCCATCAATTAAGAGATTTATTTTTTAAATTTGCTTATGGTTTAGTTTTCCCTTTAGAACAAAATATCTAATCCATAAAGCAAACAGCATGAAAATGCTAAAGCAGAGTGTGCAAAACGTGTCCACAGTTAATCACAAAGTGACCTGAGAGGAGCCAGTGATGATTCCTTAGAGGGCCAGCTGGCTGCCCACAGGGCCCATAGGGGATGCAAAAGTTCGGCCTTCACCTTTGCAGGTATGGAACTTACATAATTCACTGTGCCTAACCAAAACAGAGTCATGCTAAACGAACTTACAATCAGGTATATGATAGAATGCTAATTTATAAATTCGCAGTAGTAGACGTACGCCTTTCTAATGACCATAAATGATCACGAAAATCTTTTTAGCTTGGGATTTAAATCAACCAAAAACTCCTTTGGGAGCATGGAGTCAGCATAAATTGAGTTGGATGGTCAAAACAGGGTGAAGTTCGCCTATACCATGGGAAACTTCCATGAATTATTCTTCTTCCAAACCAAAGAATCCCTTGAAGGTGCCGAGAATCAGATTCAGTCTCTCTACAGTCCTATCCTGCTCCTTGCAGAGTCCCTGCAGCCTATTCCCTTTGACTCATATTGGTTCTAATGTAAGAGATGCCTAGGTTGCAGCCTTTGCCAACCACCTGTTGGTAGTATTTCTCCAGAACCTCAGAGTTTCAGACTCACTCCCTGAAATGGGGAGACAGCAATTTTCCCCTCTTATGCACTGATGGTCCACCTTCCTATCATTTACTAAGTTCTAAGTACTTGAGTGAAGGCTACCGGCTATGGACATAAAAAGGAAATTTACTGAAGAATCCCTGCTCACAAGGAATTCAGTCTTAGGAGAAACTGATGAGTTAATCCTTATAATACAATGTGATGGCTTCAATATTCAATTGTGAGTATAAAGAAAGGCAGGCCTATACCCCAAAAATACTGGTATGGGGTACAGGGGTATGCACAGAAGGTGAAGACTGAACTAAATCTTGAAAGATGGCAAGGCTTTTGACAATACACAAACACAGAGTTGCCAATTTTGATGAATGTAGAGCCCTGAGATACAGAGTAACACTGGCAGTCCACTTTCAGAGGGCAGGAGGAAAAGACAGTCAGCAATCTTCAGTGGAGGCCTGAAGTCAGAAGGCCAGTCCCGTGAAGAGTATTCCAGGCAAAAAAAAAAAACCCAACACATGAGACCTGTAGGTGGTTCCCCACTAAGCCAAGTGGCCAAAGTTTGGTGAGTAGAATGAAGAATGGCTCAAGAGAATGGAAACAGAAGCAGGGACAGATCACAAAGGACCTCAGGATCAGGGAAAGGAACTTGGACTTCACTCCCAGGGCAATGAGGAGCCACCGGAGACTCATAAAAAGGAAGTATCGTGGCATTATTTCTTCTTAAAATACTGAACGCCTGCAAGTTGAGAAAGGGAGAGAGATACAAAAGAAGCAAGGAGATCATTTAAGAAGGCTTGTGCTAGGTGAGGGTAGTATACACAAGAGGAGAGAAGTGAAGAGGAGACATATTCTGAGGTGGAACCAAATGGGTCACTGGACATGGGGGGAAAAGGGAAGGAGGAATCCCCAGTTTTCTATCTGAGCAATTGCCTAGATGGTGGTAATTTCTGCCAAGATAGAGAATACTAAAGAAATAGAAGGTTTTTGAAGGGAAAAACAAAAACAAAGAGCTCTGCAAAGGACACAGTTAAGTTTAAGACAACTATGAAACATCCAAGTAGAAAAGTCAGGTTGGCCAGGAGCCTGGAGCTCAGAGAATCAGGCTGGGCTAAAGATATAAATCTGGCATTCATTAGCATCTAGATATTTAAAGCCACGGAAGTTGATGAGCTCACCCACGGAGAGGGGAGAGAGAAAAGAGGAGGGGATCTATGCTTATCAGAAGAACTTTCAGATACATTACACTATGGGAAATGGGTATGCCCATAAATTCTTAAACATGACTTGTATTTTGGAAACGATGTTCTAAGGGAAGTACAATGAGAGCCTGAACTAGGAGGGGGATTATTTAAGTGAAATTTAAGGAAAGATCCATTTCTTGATTGATAGAAGGAATGAAAGCAACTTAAGAGTCTAAATGAATTGCCAGATTTCTGGCCTGAGAAGTTAGGTAACTATAGCACTACTATGATACAGAAACACAAGATAAACTTGAGGGTGGGATGATAATAGTGAGTTTAAGGTGAAAGTTGAAGCAGTGGGTTTGAGTGAGATCACCCAGAAAAGGCACACAGAGTGAGAAGACAATAACCAAAACTCTGGAGAATGTTAATTAAAATGTGGGCAAGGAAAGAAAAGAAACAAAAGCTCTTACGACAGAGGGAGAAGCCAGACAATAGGAAAAACTAGGATTACATAAATTAAGGCAGAAACATGTATGGAGAATCAGAAATGACCACATGGGTCCAATTCCAAAAAGAAATGAAGTAAAAGAAAGACAAGAAATCTTTGTATCTGGCAATCAGGAATTACTGGTGACCTGGGCCAGGCGCAGTGGCTCCTGCCTCTAATCCCAGCACTTTGGGAGGCCAAGGCAGGAAATTCACTTGATCTGAGGAGCTGAAGACCACCCTGGTCATAGCAAGACCCCTTCTGTATAAAATTTTTTTTTAATTAGCCAGGGTGGTGGTGTGCACCTGTAATCCCTGGGCTTTGGGAGGCTGAGGCAGGAAAACTGCTTAAGCCCAGGAGGTCAAGGCTGCAGTGAGCTATGATCATGCCACTGCACTCTATCCTGGGTGACAGAGCTAGATCATCTCTAAAAATGTAATTATTGGTGGTCCTACAGCATGGTGGAAGATGTCAAGCTAAGGACTAAATAAATGGGAGGGAAGAAAGTACATATATGATTTGATACTTGGCTACAAAAAGAGAGTGACTGAGGGCAACACAAGATCAAAAGAGAATTTCTTCCAAATGTGGGATCTGCATGAGTAGGATTCTTGTGTGGAAATTTAAAATAAATTTTAAAAAAGGTAGAAGAATAAATTGAGGGCAGGAGGGATAGAATCTTGAGGTTAGCCTGGGATACTGCAGATACTTCAGGACAGAGGGAAAAAATATAAAAGTTTGTATGTGTGAGAAGGACAGGAGGTTCCCAGCATTCACTCATGAAAAGCCCCACTTTTCTATAAAGACACAGGCATGACATCTGTTGAGGGAGAATGATCAGCTTCGTAGAAACCTCATCAATAAGTTCAAGGGATGACACTGGTGGCCAGTGAGCTGATGCTAAAACACAAATCATCTGTACCAAAACTTTTAGAGCACAATCGGAAAAGTTGAATCTAGTCTCTGAAGCACTTCACAAATGAGCTCTCTCTGAGATCCTACTAATAAAGCACTTAAGACCTTTAAAGCATAAAAACAAGTTTTTCAAAATTGAATTAGTAAGTCTCAAAGTCTGTAAGGATCTGTGGTAGCTAAATCAGCTTAGAAGTGTGATCCAGCACCTTATCCCACGTATAAGGATTTTTCTCTTCCTTTTCTTGGGTATTTTGTTGAACCTATTTACATTTTAAGGGTTACAGTTGAGTCTAGTCACACTTAAAAATGAACTGTTCTACAAATCAAAGGATTTATATCAGGAAGAATACCAAATTTAGGGGAGAAGACCCACTAATAATTGCTAACCATTATCTTGGACAAGTCACCTAATCCCTCTCACCTCCATTTCCTCATATACCATCATTTCCTTGATCCTATGATGCACTCCCTCACATATCAGAATCAGGACGTATCCTGATACTAAAGCACAAACTTCACATAGAAATGTTCCTCCCCTCACCACCTATACTGTTCAGAAATCAACAGTACATCCTACAATCAACAAGGCCTCTGAGCCTAGAAAAATAATGCCAATACTCATCTGACACAACTGATGGCATTGCTGGATGGATCCAATGAGACTGTCTAAGTGAGATGCATTTCTATGTTAATAACTAATGCCTGACACCTTAAAGCACAGACTGCAAAACAATATACATATATTTGTTTAAATGTCTGCTGATCATTTTTTTTTTCCAGACAGGGTCTCAGTCTGTACTCTGGAGTACAGTGGCACAACAATAGCTTACTGCAACCAAGGACTCCTGGGATGATCAAGTGATCCTCCCACCTCAGCCTCCCAAGTAGCGGGGGCTACAGGCATGCACCACCACGCCCAGCTAATTTTTAAATTTTTTTGGTAGAAACGGGGTCTCGCTATGTGGTCCAGGCTGGTTTCAGACTCCCGAGCTCAAGCAATCATCCCACTTTAGCCTTCCAAAGTGTTGAGATTATAGATGTGATCCACTGCCCCCAGCCTAAATGCTATTTTTTTTTTAACAAAAAAAGAAGAACCTATATTAAAGTCTAAACAACAGAAAAAGTGATTTTTTACTTTCACATTTGTGCTTTTCTGAAATTTTGAAATTTTCCCATGGTCAATATCAAGGGGTAATTATATATTAATAAAAGCAGAAATAAGACTTTTTTAAAAAGTTCTACTGCCTGGGCATGGTAGCTCAGGCTATAATCGTAGCAGTTTGGGAGGCCGAAGTGGGTGGATCACCTGAGGTCGGGAGTTTGAGATCAGTCTGGCCAACATGGCAAAACCCTGTCTCTACTAAAAATACAAAAAGTAGCCGGGCATTGTGGCAGATGCCTGTAATCCTAGCTACTCAGGAGGCTGAGGCAGGAGAATCACTTTAACCCGGGAGGCTGCAGTGTGCCAAGACTGCACCACCGCACTCCAGCCTGAGCGATGGAGTGGGGCTCTGTCTCAAAAAAAAAAAAAAAAAGTTCTACCTATAAATCTAGAGTATTAAAAGCTCTTGGAAGGCAGTAAAATGAATACATTAAAATATATAAAGATATTACATAAACCCTATTTTAGTATGTTTAGTAACTAAAATCTAGCCACATATTCTATACTCAAAGAGCTACTATAAGAAATCTGCTTTTGCACTTACCTTATTTTCCACATGACGTACTAAAACATTTGTAAACACCAAAATATGGGCCATATTTATAGTCAATACACAAGTGAGTTTATTCACCATGGGCATAAAAACTCATAATTCTTGAAAATAAACATTAACATCAATCCCCTAAGACTGTTAACATGCACCAATACCTAAATCACTATTTCACTAATAAAAGATTAAAAGAATACACTATTTCAAGTTATACAGAAATAATCAAAACGTAATTTAAAATTTCTTCTAAAAACTTGACCTTTACTCTTTATATTTGTGTCTCTACCGTTTTATTCACTTTCGTGTTTCATTAAACATCAATAAAGAGAACAGAGACCACATGTACACAGTTGTACATTACTACAGATAAGAACCACAGATCAGAACAAGTGGGCAGTTAAGTCACTCTTCTGTTTCCCTGTGTATTACGTGAAGAAAGAAATTAAACAATACTCCACTCCTGCCTCACAAACCTACTAACTAGAGGAGCTGATATATATAAGAATGTGCTTGCCCTTTTCAAGAAAAAGAGTTATAAGAAACTCAGAGGGTAAGTATCATTTCTGAAAGCTTCTGTTATTCTGGGCTGATTAGAAATTTTCAAATATGGTTAAGAAAGCATAAATCCTACAGTTTTTCAAAGTAACCCCTATAGAGACCTCTCTACATACAGTCCTGATATATGCATGTTTAAAATACAGTTAATTTGAATTTATATTGACTTGGGGCTTAAAAAATTGTAAACTACACTCGCTCTTGCCAACCTTTTAAAAGACGCCTTTTAAAGGGCTAGGGGATAGGATATTACCAATTTATATTTGAAAATATAGTGAACTTTTTTCAATCTTCTTAAAATATTCCACTAGAGCATAAGTTATTTGAAGGAAAAGACTTCTCTCTGTATCTACTATAGTACTTAGCTAAATTCAAGTTTGACCGTTAGCAGAATAGTATGATATAATGTAAAGAGGGCTAGGCTAGGATTCAAAACTAAGTTTAGGGCCTACAGTTTTCTGTATCTCAATTTTCTCATCTGTAAAATGGCTACATGTACCTACTTCACTGTTCTGATATTAGCTTAAAAATCAGGTTAACAGATATAAAATAATTTTGAAAAATGAAAACGTACTTATTAGGCTATCCCCCCCCAAATAAAATTTTATTTAAAAAGATTATGATCCTATTTTTAGTTCAGGTAGATTATTTTAAAAATTACAATAGAATTTCAAATCTTTACAAGTTTGTACTAAGATATTAAAGTAAATCTTATACCTTTTCCAAGTCTTCAATTTCAGAACTGAAGTTTTTACCCTCATCCATCATTTCCTCTTCTTCAAGAGTTCTTTCATCATCATAGTCATGGACCAACATCTCAGCAGTGGGGTCAAAATCATGATCCTCAGAAGACAAAGACCCAACTGAAATAAAACAAACTGAATCACTTTACACATTTACAAGACTACTAACAAAAGAAAATAAAAATTTGTGTTCTTCTGCCAGTCCCCTTTAATGTTTATATGAGGGGGTTACTAAATGAATTTACTATATACTTTACAGGTTATATATTAAGACCCTATGATTACAAAAATATATCCAAATCAGCAAAATAACAAGGCAAAGTTATTCACAAACACTTTTATAAGGGGTCTAGTCCACAAGAAAATATCTTATGATAACAACAAAGTGATTTAAGCAGCATGGTGTTAAAGAAACATTCTAATAGAAAAAGGAGTCAAACTTGCTCATCAGTTTATTTAACAC
>PVKV010003633.1:33463-141110 GCA_004027835.1 Alouatta palliata | reverse complement strand
AGCAATTCTCCTGCCTCAGCCTCCCGAGTAGCTGGGACTACAGGCACGTGCCACCATGCCCAGCTAATTTTTGTATTTTTAGTAGAGACGGGGTTTCACCATGTTGACCAGGATGGTCTCGATCTCTTGACCTTGTGATCCACCCGCCTCGGCCTCCCAAAGTACTGGGATTACAGGCGTGAGCCACCGCGCCCAGCCTACAGTTTATATTAAACTTATAAGAATGATGTACTCTAAGACCATCTGTACCTCAGTTCTGTTATGAGATTTATTTTCCAAAATCCATTTCCAAATCCATTTTGGAATTTTTGCTTACCCTGACTTGAAGGATTACACTCATCCTATCAGTCTTAATTGAGACTTTTTTTTTTTTTTTTTTGGCAGAAATGTGTACCTTGGGTTTTTTAAATTTTTTTCATTTATTTTATTTTATTTTTCTAGAGACAGGGTCTTGCTTTATCACCCAGGCTGGAGTACAGTGGTGCAGTCAAAGCTCACTGCAGCCTCTAACTCCTTAGTTCAGGCAATCCTCCTGCCTTAGCTTCCTGAGTAGCTGGGACTACAGGCCTGAGCCACCATACCTGGCTAATTTTTTATTTTTTGTTGTTGAGATAGGGTCCTGCTATGTTGCCAAGACTGGTCTCAACCTCTTGGCCTCATGTGATCCTCCACTTCAGCCTCCCAAAGTGCTGGGATTACATGTGTGAGCCACAGCGCCCGGCCGATGTCCTGTTTTTCACCCGGCAACTCTGACTCTCAAATATATTATTAGACTTGCCATTCTTCCCTTTCGTGGGCTTCATCCGGTTATACTGAGAACCTCTAACTGTTTTCATAAATCCCGTGTCTCCGTAATCATTTTATTACTTTCCTTAGGACTTTCTTGAATATCTTAAATCACGCAGGATGAGGAGATAACAGAATAAATCACTGAAATAGGCAGAGTTGCTATTCAAGAAAATGTGTATCATCTAAATACAGAAAATGATAAATAAGCAATTATATTGAGGTTCTAGAAACAGATAAAATTTAAGAAAGCTAAAGTTCCCAAAGCCTTTATGCTTTGAATGTAAAACAGAATAAATACTTCTGAAAGTGTCTCTGAAAGCATGTGCATGTTCAAGAAAAGGTTCTGACAGAGCCAAGCCACTTATCCGTTCAGCTGTGGCTAAGCCTATATCAAATATTTTCCTTTTTGGTTTCTGTTTAATGACTAGAACCACTAAATATTTGGGTCATGGTCTAAAAACTAGTGCTTCTCCTCTCTGCAGGAGAAGATAGGGAAAAAAGGCCAGGCAATTAGTCTCCATGAAGAAAGGTCTAATTCTAGAAATCCTGGAGGCTTTTAGAGTCAGCCAACAGAGTAGGGGGGAAAGAAATAGGGCCAGTGTAGCTGCAATTAAAAAAAATGCAACCACAAATGGTACTTGGCTATATAAAAGCAGTAACAGAACGGAAATAATGCTTGATTGCACATTTCCAGTCATTCTTTTGAAGAGCTGGGTTAAAATTTTTCTTATCTTTTAAGAATGGAGCCCCAGTCTAGGGAGATGACCTTCTCGGGTGGGCTATAAATTGTATTTTCTGCCCATACCCCATTGACTATCACAGGACTGTTTGTGGGAAATGTTTTGTGACTTAACTCTGTGCCGAGTACTTAGGTAATATTCCTAATCTCCAACAAATGCACCTGCTCACAGGGAGGCAGCGGAGAATGTCAGGGGAGTGGGGATGCACCTACCGTACCAAGAGACGACAATTCACAGCAAGGCTAAGTAGAGCCAGCTTTGCCTTTGGGCAGCCCACTATCTGGCCTGAGCCTTGTGGAGGGAAGCTGGCTCTGGAGATCATGTCTAGAGACACCTCATTCATTTTTTTGTTTTCAGAACTGCAGGTGATTCTAGAAACACTTCCTGTTCTCCTTTCAGCACAGGTTTTATTTAATGAGGTGTGATGAAACCAAATATTTAAACAGTTAATTAGCAAACTGAAACCTGCATGTTAGTTATTAAAAGCTTCCTAAATGAAATGCCTTATTACTCTGTAAGGTTAGAATATCACTTACTTACTTGTTCACAGGCCAGAAAGACTACAATGTCACCCTTCTCACCCGAGTGGTGAATTTCAAAGATAAGGCGTAAAATAGACTCAAAAGAATCCTTTTGAGCCTCACTAAGGTACACAACCTCCACAGGGTGTTTATTTTTCACTTCTATGAGAGGCACGTTTCCATAATAAGAATTGAGTTTACTGATGAGGTGAGGTGAGGAGTTAATTATGAGCTTCAGTTCTGGTCTTGCTAGTAAAACATCTTTAAGAAGTCCAAGTAACACATCAGTTGCAATGCTTCTTTCATGAATATCATCTAAGATGATGACCCCATAGCTACCCAAAAAAGGGTTGGACATCATTTCTCTTTGCAACATATCATCAGTACAATACCTATAAAGAAGAAATATTAAAGTTAGAATATTCTTATGCTAAGTCATGCAAAGAACTTCCTAATAACAAAAATGTCTTTCCTAAATTCATTTCTCTAAATCAGTAATTCTAAATTTTTACTGGGGCCAACATTCCTTTAATAAAGTTGATACAATCTACAGAATTACAACACAAAAAAATACAGATAAACAAAATTTACACCCAGTTTGTGTATGTTCATAGACTGCCCCCTACAAAGACCACTCTGAACCCTAGGTTAAAGACCTCTGCCTAAATATTTATTACAAATGTTAACAAAAACCTGAATATAACATTTGTTCTGAGCTTTATAAATAAAAAGTAGTATCACAAAACACCCCTGTCATTTTTTTCCTTTCTCATTCATCAACAAAAGAATTCTGAGTAAAATTATACACTTTTCAAGGAAAGGATACAAGAATAACCGTCCTGGCTCAGGCTCATGGCCCAGCGAGTCCACTGTTAGGACAGACACTATTATTGGTGGTTCACTGTGGGAGATGATATCATTAAGATGTCATCCAAATAATAAGCAAACAGAAGTATCTAAAAAGTAACTATCTATTTAAGGGCAGCATGAAAACTGGCTAGAATTCCTGGAATGTGGAGGGGTCATTAGTGATTTTAATGGACTTTTCCCATAGTTCTTGGGATGATTTTTTAAAATTAAAATAACCACCTATTAGTCACTAAGCTTAATGAGAATAACTTTCTGACTCTATTTACATATTTACCTATATTACTGCTTGAAGAAACCAATCCCATATGTTTTCTACCCATTTAAGGTATTTACTTTTATTTATTCTTGTACTTGGCGGTTCTGAGATTGCTATCCCTAGACAGGCCTGCCTGCAAGGTTAGCCCTTGGCCAGCATTAGGGAACTCAGATTTGGGGAGGGTTCTCACCATTCCCACAACTGATAGGTAGTTTACTGTGCCTGAACCACTTGTACAGGCAATATGGTTTATGCTGCACATGTGCTTTCCTTCTGGGAGTCTGGAATTTTGAAACATACTAGGCAGACGGTGACTCTATGGCCAGCCCTCAATAAAACCCTGGGCGCTGAGTCTCAGTTTCCCTGGTGGGGCACCATTTCATGAGCTGTGAATGAAGTTCACTGTTGTGACTCTACCGGCCGAGAGCTCGGGAGCTTGTGCCTGGGTTCCTCTGAACTTTGTTCCATTCACCACTTCCCTTTACTGATTTTGCTTTGTATTTTTTCACTGCAATAAACCTTAGTTATAAGTAAACTACAAGCTGAATCCCATCAATCTTTCTAGCAAATCACTGAACCTGGGGGGTGGTCTTGGGGATCTTAACACAGTCCTCAATTAACCTCTTTCAAGGGGGAAAAAAAAAGGAAGGTAACAAACATCTATTAAGCTCCTAGTGTGTGCCAGGCACTAAGCTGGTGCATACATTTCTCATTTAACCTTCAGAATAAACCTTCAAAGTAGACATTACTCTCCCATTACAATGACTCATTTTTAAATGAGAAAACTGAAGTTCAGAAAAATTCAGTACCTGCCCAAGGTCACAAAGCCAGGGAGAGAGTCAAGATTTAAACCCGAACAATATCTGCACTATCTGCTGTCACTGTCAAATTATAAAGATTGCTTCCTTGGCCTTGGAGTTTTGGTGATAAAGTCCATGTTCTTCCTCTCTGTATCTTTATGAGATCTAAGTGTATGTTCTCTGCCTTTCTTTTCATAAATGTTCTCATTCTGTGTCCTATTAAATGAGCAGTAATAAATTGATTATTCCTTTCTTCAAAGTTAAAAAAGAAAGCATCTTGAATACTATAGTATTATACTTTGTGCAAGATACCAACAGATGCATTGAAATACAGTTTTCAAATCATCTTTTGCTGAGTTTAATTAGTATATTAATACAAGTTACTACTGCTTCTCATGCCAAAACAAATTATTTTAATTTATGGTATTTCATTAATGTTAGAAATTAAATCTCTGTTCCCTTTTCAGCAAAACTCACCTAAGCATGGATCTTATAGGAAGTAATGCTGCCCTAGAAGATTGAGAAGGTATATGTGTTATGTAAATACATCTAGGTTTAGTTAAAAAGAGAGAAGATGGTAACTTATTAAAAACTCCCATAGACTCATCCAGCAAGGCCTAGCCTTCCAGATGATTATATAAGGGAATCACGAAGGCTCAATCCTAAAACTTACTATACAAACCTACATTTTTCTGCAGTCCCACCTACTTGAGAGGCTGAGGCGAGAGATCACTTGAGTCCAGAAGTTCCACGTTACAGTGAGCTATGATCCCACAATTGCACCCCAGCCTGGGCAATGTGAGCAAGGCTCCGATTCAAAACAAAACAACCACCTATATTATTTTCTATATAACACAAAGATATATTTCTGAACTTTATGGTAATGAGATACTATATATTCAATGCTTTAAAAAGTGCTATTAACTAACTAAGCATGTTAAAAAATAGATATACTACCAAGGTTTCAGGAAATGCAGTTTATATTTTGAAATTAAGGCTAAATTTCTAAAAGCTATGACTATAATAGTTAAAAACTTTATTAATATTTGTATTTTATAAAATTATATAATTGAGTTTAACTTTAATGAACATTTGAGAACTTTCCAGTTCTAAAAGCAGAAAAGACCACCATTTCATACTATGAGTCACTTCTATGAGATATCTTGATATATAGTTCCTAAACACTATTTTAGGTAGGTAATATTCAGGTATTCACTGTTTCAAAAAAGGCCAGAGAAAAGCTTAAAGAAAAACAAAGTTGTTACATACAGCATCCAAAAAAAATAGCAGTAGGCTTAAAGATAGTTTACTAAGTGCCTGTGATGTTTTTGATAGATACTAAGGAGTTACTAAAAAAATGAAAAAGATACTATCAAATACAGACTATTGCCTTCTATAATCAATGATCAATGTTAAATCCTCTGATTTAAACAGCTATTCAGTCTGAGCTTATTCAAAATTATGGCTCACCTACTTCTTCAGGAAAATGAATTTTGTTCTATTCATAATTATAAAAATAAAAGTATAATTATAAACATAACTACCACATACATACACTATACATCAGTTACACAAATTAACTAAATAGTCCTCACAGCAACCCTCTGAGCAAGTATATTAATAATCATCCACATTTTTCAGATGAGGTAACTTAAGCTCAAAGAGGTCAGGTGACTGGTATGAGGTTACAAGTTACTAAGTGGTGGAGACACCCATTTTACAGCCATGTTGCCTCCTCTTCAGAGCACAGAATACCAGAAAGAAAACAGGTACTGCTTTCCTTTATCATAGGGGTCTTTCAAATGTTCTGGCCTCTTTCCTGTGACTCAAACCCTGTTCGCAACAATGCAGCAGAGTGTCTTGCCTCTGCACTGGTTCTGAGGGCATGTCACAGTAGAAAACAAAGTACAACGTTCAGCAAGAAGAGTAACTGTAAAGTGAAGATATAAAAGCAATGAAGAATAAGGCAGCCCAGCAAGAGCAGAAAGAAACAGAACCTGCAAAACCTGCAAAAGCACGCAGCTGCTCTCTACCTGAGTCCATGGGTGCCCCTGTACCTCAGCCCATCACACCTGAAGCAACTGTCCCTGCTAAGAAATGAATGCTACACACACATTGAAACTAACACATACTTTAATATAAATTATAGTATTTCTTTTGGGTGTCAGAATTGAATGCTTGGGTTTTTCACCATAAAATAATCCTAAGTCCAACACACGACAGATGTTTCAAAGGTGAGGCATGCTAGTAACCTGAAGGAGTCCCTAGAAACCCAGTAGCACCCCCACAGGCAGACAAGCGACCTCATCAAGCAGCTCTCTGACACCACAGCCAGGTAAATCCGCAAAGATGGGAAAAAACCAGCTCAAAAAAGGTGAAACCACCAAAGACCAGAACACCTCTTCTCCATCAAGGGATCACAACTCCTCAACAACACAGGATCACAACTTGACCGAGAAGCAGTGTGAAGAATTGATGGAAACAGGATTCAGAAGGTGGATAATAACAAACTTCTCAGAGCTAAAGGAACACGTTCTAACTCAATGCAAAGAAACCAAAAACCTTGGAAAAAGGTTAGACAAAATGCTAACTAGAACAACCAGCTTACAGAAGAACATAAACGACTTGATGGAGTTGAAGAACACAGCACGAGAACTATGTGAAGCAAACACAAGTTTTAATAGCTGAATTGATCAAGCAGAAGAAAGGATATCAGAGATTGAAGATCAACTCAATGAAATAAAAAGAGAAGGCAATATAAGAGAAAAAAGAGTGAAAAGAAACGAACAAAGCCTCCAAGAAATATGGGATAATGTGAAAAAAACCTAATCTATGCTTGATCAGTGTACCTGAATATGACGGGGAGAATGAATCCAAGCTGGAAAACACACTCCAGGATATTACCCAGGAGAACTTCCCAAGCCTAGCAAGGCAGTCCAAATTTCAAATTCAAGAAATACGGAGAACTCCACAAAGATATTCCTCAAGAAGAGCAACCCCAAGGCACATAATTGTCAGATTCACCAGGGTCAAAATGAAGGAAAAAATGCTAAGGGCAGCCAGAGAGAAAGGTCAGGTCACCCACAGAGGGAAGCCAATCAGACTCACAGCAGATCTTTTGGCAGAAACTCTACAAGCCAGAAGAGAGTGAGGGCCAATATTCAACATCCTTAAAGAAAAGAACTTTCAACCCAGAATCTCATATCCAGCCAAACTAAGCTTCATAAGTGAAGGAGAAATAAAATCCTTTACGGACAAGCAATTATTGAGAGATTTTGTCACCACCAGACCTGCCCTACAAGAGCTCCTGGAAGAAACATTAAGCACAGAAAGGAACAAGTACCAGTCACCGCAAAAGCAAACCAGTTGGCAAAGACCAAAAATGCAATGAAGAAAATAAGTCAACTAATGAGAAAGAAAACCAGCCAGTAATAAAATGGCAGGATCAAATTCACACATAACAATATTAACATTGAATGTAAATGGCCTAAATGCCCCAATCAAAAGACACAGACTGGCAAAAAAATTTTTGCAATCTACCCGTCTGACAAAGGACTAATATTCCGAATCTATAAAGAACTAAAACAGATTTACAAGAAAAAAACAAACAAGCCCATTCAAAAGTGGGTGAAGGATATGAACAGACACTTTATAAAAGAAGACATACATGAGGCCAACAAGCATATGAAAAAATGCTCATCATCACTGGTCATTAGAGAAATGCAAATCAAAACCACACTGAGATACCACCTCACGCCAGTTAGAATGGCGATCATTAAAAAATCTGGAGACAACAGATGTTGGAGAGGATGTGGAGAAATAGGAACACTTTTACACTATTGGTGGGAGTGTAAAGTAGTTCAACCATTGTGGAAGACAGTGTGCCGATTCCTCAAGGACCTAGAAATAGAAATTCCATTTGACCCAGCAATCCTATTGCTGGGTATATATCCAAAGGATTGTAAATCATTCTACTATAAGGACACACGCACACGAATGTTCACTGCAGCACAGTTTACAACAGCAAAGACCTGGAACCAACACAAATGCCCATTGATGACAGACTGGACAGGGAAAATGTGGTACATATACACCATGGAATATTATGCAGCCATCAAAAACAATGAGTTTGTGTCCTTTGTAGGGACATGGATGAACCTGGAAACCATCATTCTCAGCAAACTGACACAAGAACAGAAAATCAAACACCGCATGTTCTCACTCATAGGCGGGTGTTGAACAATGAGAACACACGGACACAGGGAGGGGAGCATCACACACTGGGGTCTGTCGGGGGGAAAAAGGGGAGAGACAGCGGGGGGTGGGGAGTTGGGGAGAGATAGCATGGGGAGAAATGCCAGATATAGGTGATGTGGAGGAAGGCAGCAAATCACACTGCCATGTGTGTACCTATGCAGCAATTTTGCATGTTCTTCACATGTACCCCAAAACCTAAAATGCAATAAAATAAAAAAATAAAAAAATAAAAAAGAATGTCGATCATTAAAAAATCTGTTGATGCTGGAGAGGATGTGGAGAAATAGGAACACTCTTACACAGTTGGTGGGAGTGTAAATTAGTTCAACCAGTGTGGAAGACAGTGTGGCAATTCTCAAGGATCTAGAAATAGAAATTCCATTTGACCCAGCAATCCCACTATGGGGTATATACCCAAAGAACTATAAATCATTCTACTATAAAGACACATGCACACGTATGTTCATTGCAGCCCTATGTACAACAGCAAAGACCTGGAACCAACCCAAATGCCCATCAATGATAGACTGGACAAAGAAAATGTGGTACATATATACCATGGAATACTATGCAGCCATAAAAAATGACGAGTTCGTGTCCTTTTTAGGGACTTGGATGAATCTGGAAACCATCATTCTCAGCAAACTGACCCAAGAACAGAAAGCCAAGCACCGTATGTTCTCACTCATATGTGGGTGTTGAACAACAAGAACACATGGACTCAGGGAGAGGAGCATCACACACAGGGGACAGTTGTGGGGGTAGGGAAGAGACAATGGGGGGTGGGGAGGGAGGGAAGGGATAACATGGGGAGAAATGCCAGATATAGTATGCACCTAAAGTAAAATAAATAAATTATAAAAATAAAAATTAAAAAAGAAGAAAAAAAAAGGTGAGGCATATCTGACATTATAAGATTTCCCCACAATTATTTACCTTGTGGCTTTCCATATTAAAAAATATCTGAGGCTAGACGCCGTGGCTAACGCCTGTAATCCTAGCACTTTGGAAGGCCAAGGCAGGGAAAGTGCCTGAGCTCAGGAGTTCGAGCAGCCTGGGCAACATAGCAAAACCTTGTCTCTACTAAAAATACAAAAAGTTAGCCAAGTGTGGCGGCACGTGCCTGTAGTCCCAGCTACTCAGGAGGCTGAGGCATTAGAATCGCCTGAACCCAGAAGATGGAGGTTGAAGTGAGCCAAGATCATACCACTTCACTCCAGCCTGTGCAACAGAGCGGGACTCTGCCTCGAAAAAAAATAAATAAATAAAAGAAATATCTGATTTCATTTCACATTAAGATAAAGCTGTTACAATATTTCATTTTAAAAATGACTACATTAAAGAGTCCTTTTAAAGGGTTTTCAAAGTCTAGATGGTATTAAAGATATAATATTAGCTTCAGAAGCTAGTCAGAGCCATTATTTAATTTAAAACATGATAATTCAAAAGGCTACTTTAAAATGTAAAACAAACAAACCACGAATCTGCTTAGGGATCCTTAACCCTTTCAGGGTCATATGTCTTGTCCTGTCCAGCTCTTTAACTAGTTTGTGAGCTCCTAAGAACCAGAGAGGTGTTTATGTTTCTTTTGTACCACTCAAGTACAATTTACATAATAAGCAATTTATAAATACATACTAATTTAATGACTCAGGGACATAATTGTTATAAGAGCAGAAGGTATCTTCAAGAAGTTCAAGTCAGAGTGCTGATGGTCTAAAGACTTTTCTCCTATGACTTGACACTAGTCTGAAGACTGTCTTCTATTTTTGAAGACAAACATTTGAGGGAAAGTAGCTTAATACAAACCAAATGAGCCCCATGGGCTTTCTTTGTTTCTGGGACAGGGTCTCACTCTGTCATCCAGAGTGGAGTGCATGGCGTGATCACAGCTCACTGCAGCCTTGATTTCCTGGGCTCAAGTGATCTTCCTGCTTCAGCTTTCTGAGTAGCAGGGTCTAAAGGCATGCACCACCACACTCACTAATCTTTCTATTTTTTGTAGAGATGGGATCTCACTGTGTTGCCCAGTCTAGTCTCAAACTCCAGGGCTTAAGCAATCCTCCTGCCTTAGCCTCCCAAAGTGCTGGGATTACGGGCATTAGGCACTGTGCCGGGCCCCACGGGCTTTCTGAATGGAGAGAAGAATTATATCACAGTGCAGTGTTAGCTGGGACAGAGCAAAATCCCTTCTACCATCCAACTGACCAAACATCCTCCATGGGATGAGCACGAGACACCAAAGATATGAGTATATGAAAAACCATCCCTGCCCCGTTACACGAAAGCAGAGCTTCCCAAACACTGTGCATGGCACCCTCGTATGCCACACAAATGGGTTCCAGAGGTGCAGAAATACTGACCCTGAACTGAGATACTTATCTCCTTGGCTCCTGGGGTGGTCAGGCAGTGCCTGGGGCAGCTGAAGCCTGTGGGATGGTCATCGCTGGCTGCAGGCAGCTTTGACCATTTTCTTGAGGTACTGTATGGATACTATCATTTTGTATGGATACTATCATATTTCTATTACCATTTCCTGAGAAGCACTAGCCCACAGCAGTGATTTTTCCCATTTCTTTTTTCTTTTTTCTCTTCTTTCAAGCTCTTGGAAATCTTGTTCAAAGGAAATCCATAATGAAGCTAAGCACAAACAAGAGATAACCACAACTTGCGGTAGCCACAGAGAAGGTTCCTTGGAACCTAAAAGACTCTGAAAAGTATAATTTGAGAAACACTGATTGAAGCTGCCATGATGGAGGCTGACACCCGGTTTTACAGAAGCCCCACAGAGGGTTTTCTCATTTCTATTACTGGAGGGGCCGGGAAGCCTTCCTGCAGTAGGTGACTGCTACACTGCATACTGAGTGACTAGGAGGAACTAGCCGGACCCAGAAGAGGCACGGACATGCTGAGCACAGGGAGGGGCAGGTGTACAGGCACAGGATGTGGAAGGACGGGGCACACAGCGTGCTCCAGGTGTCCATGTGGCCTGCACACTGGCAATGATGTGGACCCTGTGTGAGGCACAGCTCCAGAAGCACATGCTTGAACGTTCTGTGGGGCCCAGCAAGTTGTGAACTTCTTTCTGGGAATAATGGGAGTCGTGGACTAAGTTTAAATAAGAAATTCCTGATGATGCCAGTGTGGGAAAGCAACTGTTGCTGGCAAGCTGATGACAGAGAGATCAGTTGCGACTGCACAGCATAGGTGCTTAACACGTAGAATGCCAGAATAATGCTCTTTCAGAATTGTAGAACCTAAGCCAAGAGTCATCAGCAGGGAGGAGACGAAACCCCCGAAACCAACCTCAGGATTGTTTCGTTGGTACAGCAGTTCTCAAAAGGGATCACGTAGCCAACTTCATGACCAATGTTAACATCCATTTCATCTGCCACCCGCAGGGCAAGCTGGACCACAGTCTGCTTGTGGACCTGGGTGCATATCACGCCCCCGTGCTGGTAGTGGATGGAAAGGCAATATTCAGCACACCACTGAGGAACCTGTAATGGGGAAAATGAGACAGGATCAGCTTCTGCAGAAAACAAAATGAGAGACAGTTCTGTCTTATAGCAGGGTTCATCTTATAAGTGATTTTTTTCTTTCATCAGTAAATCAGCAGTGAGCTGTATTACATCTTATTTAGTGACATTCTGAACAATATGGATTCTGCACAGAGTTACTGCTAGGAAATAAAGTTAAGAATAAACAGGAGTTAACAGGGACTGTGAAAGTTTGACTCACAGACAAAAAAAAGGCAGATAAAAATCAAGGGCAAAATGAAAAAATACTTTCAACCTCAACTGTTTCTGAAAAGACTAATGTATTCAGAGATTATTATTTTCTTTTTGGTTAGAAGAAAGGCCCATCAAAAATATGGCTTCTGTTTATCACCTCTTGTGTTTTAAGCGATGTAAATTACAGATAGCATTTAGATAAAAAATAGTGACTCAAAATTAAAGCATATACATTTAAATACAAATGATCATAATGAATATCCAGATAAACCTACTTAACATTTCCCTAATTTAAAAAACCTAAAATATACTGATAATTTACCATCTAAATATAATTAAATAAATAAACCCATCTAAATAAACCCAGTGAGCTAATCAACCAACACATCTAGAATCGGAAAGAGTCGATTCCAAGCAAAACTGCTCTAGAGCCATTTTATTTTAAAAATCTTTTTTTCTAAACTACATTATGGACCAACTGATGTTTATCACATTAATTTGTACAAGAATTATTATAGTAGAATGTACTAAATTCATTTGTTGCTCCAATCTTAAGGCACTGTCAGTAAATTACGCATTGTTACATGCATTTTAAAAATAAGTTATTCAAGTGTGTTTTTAATAGATCTAAGGTATTTAAACATTGTAAAATTTCTAATTATCTTGAGTTCTGCTGTTTATGAGATTCATTATGAAATTCTTTGATTCCTCATTGTAATTTGAAAAATAAACATAACTCGCCAGAAATACAAGTAACTCCAAAATGACGGACTGACTGCTGGAGACTGCAAATTTCTAATGACTGAAAGCCAAATGCACTGCCTGCATTTGAAGACAGGTGTCAGCCTTGTCACAGGTTGAAATTTATCAGTAATTATGTACTCAACGCTTACTTTGTTCTATGAAAGATGAAAGTGTAACACACTGCACTCAGGAAACATGGAATCAAGGCAAGACCCAGGAATAACAAGTCACCTAAGAGATTGGCTTGCCATTAATTTGTTCCCTGTAAACCATACATTTTCTAAGCTTTAGTTTTCTTACCTGTAAAATGAATGTATTGAATGAATGCAAATTATCCTTCAAGTCGGAACTGCGTGGTTTTCTCTGCGAGGCCTGCTGTGATTCCCTAGGTATCTAGATCCACGGTGTGCTTCCCACCGTGGCAGGATCACCTTCCTGGGGTTGTGTCTGGTCCTAGTTCCCCCACTACCCAATAGCCCTTCAAATGAGCTCTACAAGCAGAGACCTATCTGTCTTGTTCACCAAATAGTCCTAGTACTCAGTAAATATTTGTTGAATTAATAATTTCTTATACATTCCAGAAACAATTTAAAATTCTATGATTCTACATAGTGTAAGAATTTACATAAAATTTTGTCTCCTTTAATCTGTAGCAAGTAATTTTTTATTCTTGCCAAATCTTTACTTTTAAACTGATTGCCTTCATGTCAGGGTCCAGTATCTAGGGTCCCTAGCCAAGACCTCAAACATGATTCATGTGAAAAGCTGTCTTAAAACCACTTGTTTTTTAAAATTTTTCTTTAGGATGGGCGTGGTGGCTCATGCCTGTAATCCCAGCAATTTGGGAGGCCAAGGAGGGCAGATCACCTGAGGTCAGGAGTTAAGACCAGCCTAGTCAACATAGCAAAACTCTGTCTCTACTAAAAATACAAAAATTAGCTGGATGTGATGGCGCGTGCCTGTAGTCCCAGCTACTTGGGAGGCTGAGCCAGGAGAATCACTTGAACCCAGGAGGTGGAGATTGCAGTGAGCTGAGATTGCACCACTGCACTCCAGTCTGGGCGACAGAGCAAGACTCTGTCTCAAAAAAATAAAAATAAATAGATTACTCTTTGAAGCCTGATGGCAATATCAGGGGACAGTACTATGATGACAGTGAGCACTGCTTTACATCGCTAGAATTGTTGCTGAAATAATACTATCCAGTTTTATAGAAACATTTGGACATGTTCAGCCTGGTTATTCATGTAAGGTCCAGGATAGCTGCTTTCAAACTCTAAAATTGGAGAGAATTCCAATGATCATGTGCCATGTTCTCAAGCTTCTGATCTGGGCCTTTTTTGAAAAACTGCATTTAATCCATTTTTCTTTACTCATGTAAACAGATTCTGCAAGATTAGTTTATTATAGTATGTTGATAATGGTATAAACATTATACATGCCTGGAAGTACAACAAATATACCAATCCAACAGTCTTCATTTTCCTTTTTTGCCCTCCTCTACATTAGAGCAAACTATTTTACTTAAGAGGCAAATACATTAATTCAGAAATGGAAAAAGGCCTTCTAGATATCAGTTAAAATAACCAGTAGAAGACTGAACATATCCATATTGTGCTTAATGTAGGAATGTTTGCTTATGTGGCCAAGTTAACAGCTGAGCAGAAGTCACAACAAATTATAGTACACCTACTCAATTGTGGTCCTGACCGCATAGGATCAGCTTCCCTTCCAGTAATAGCTACTCGGAGACAGTTAACAGTAAGCAACGCAAACACAAACTGAAAAGGTTATCTCTAGCCAGAAAGGAGAGAAACATGAAACGACCCGCCTCATTTGTTACAGTTCTACAGTTTCACATGCCTCCCGAATCACTCTAGGCAAGCTAAGCAACATACCCAGGGAGGATTCCTTAGCAAACTTGAATTATCGGCAGAAAAAAGTTACGATCTGGCAAATGTCGGTAATTCGAATATTTCACATTTCAAGGGATACTGAGATCGCAGCTTTACAAAGAACTCTTGCCTTCTCTGCATTTAAATATTCTATCTATTCTTGGCATTGACCCTTCTTGCCCTAATTCTGCCTCTCTTCTGGTTACTACTTAGCAGCTTGTTCATTGTCCCAGTAGCATCTTTCTCTTCTCACCAATGAATTGCTTGTCTGTTAGAGGTTTTGTTTCTGCTCATGGTTCCTCTTCGGAAGACATTCCCCGCTAGTATTCAAAAACATTTTTCTGGATGGACTAGTTGCCAAGTTGGCATTATGGGAATTAGGAAAGCTTAAATAGTTGTACCTTTCTATGAATCATTTGGCTTTAGCTTTTTTCAGAGAAACATTGAATTCTGGGTCACTTTGTAACGGAGTACTTAGTAAAAGTTGCACAGTACGGTGAAGAAACAGAAAACCGCTCCGCTAACACATTTTTAAAAAGTCCATTTTCACATCGATTTATCTGAGAGTTTGGTCATGCGCAACCCTCGGATTTATACATTTAGTCTGGAAATACTCCCTAACTAGAAATCAATACTTCACATCTTTTTATTCTGAATTCACCAAATACTTTTTTCATGTCTCTCCATCCATTTTCTAAATGCAGTTTTCTGTACTTCTGATGTGCCATTTGCATAAAGCCTGAGCAGGGGTCCTGCTTATGCTCTGCCCCAAAGTGCAGTTGGAACCAACTCTGGGGCATGCAAGGTAAGCAGTCGAGGCATGGGAGCATCCTGGCCTCTGACCTCCTGCCTGAAAGGACATCACCAACACTCTGGCCAGCCTGCTGCTATGAGAGTAGGTAAGGGGAGTCCTGCGGGTAATCAAAACCTAATCTAAATCAAGGCTTTATCAACCTAAGTTAGCAACTGCAGTTCTACAACTTGTACAAATTCAGACAGTGAAGCAAAGATGCCCCATTCCTGACTCCAGGCAGCACACAGAGGCTGGGCTGCTGGATTTAGGAGAGCCGGGGTTCGGGGTCTTTAGGATAGGCTGCAGGGAAATCTCCTACAAGAATCTGGAACCAGATCCAGATCAGAGTCAAGGGGGCAGCAGGAGCATCACATGTCCCATGTATGGTCACATCACTGCGACTGTGGCAAGAGGACATCCACGTGAGCTACACTAGTGCAGAACTTTCTGTCCTTTCCATGTACTGCCGGTGATTGTTTCATCACGTCTAATGCATAATACAGTTAAATCAGAATAAATGAAGTGAGAAAAAAGGACTTCCATTAGACACAATGCTACTAGTATTCTGAGAAACACGTATTAGTCCCAAAGTCCTCCACTCCCTCACTTTGTACATCAGTATGTCCGTAAGGGCCCAATTCCTCTTCTGCTTTCTTCTCTTTTTTTTTTGAGACAGAGTCTCACTCCATCGCCAGGCACCAGGCTGGGGTGCAGTGGCGCGATCTCGGCTCACTGCAACCTCCGTCTCCTGGGTTCAAGCAATTCTCCTGCCTCAGCCTCCCGAGTAGCTGGGACTACAGGCGCGCGCCACCACGCCCAGCTAAGTTTTGTATTTTTAGTAGAGACAGGGTTTCACCATGTTGGCCAGGATGGTCTCGATCTCCTGACCTTGTGATCCGCCCGCCTCGGCCTCCCAAAGTGCTGGGACTGCTTTCTTCTCTTAATGTCTCTAGGACCACCAATCCTGAAGCTACTGCCAAGGACCCAATCACTTACTTTCATTTCAGTACCAGAATAACAGAATCCACAAGTTGAAAAAAAATCTGAAGGGCCACCAATTCACCCAAAGGTATGACTCCCTTCAACAACATTCCTGCAAAATGCCTATGCCTGAGTGTGCCCCTCAGGCAGCCATCCCACCTAAAGTGAGCCAGTATAGCAGAACCCATTACTGAGGAGTTAGGCCCTTTCTGAATCAAGTGTCACACATCCCTGGATAACACAATTCACATTTATCTTGGTTTTGAGTGGATACAGGTAGAACCTACCAGCAGAAAATGGTGAACGAGTTTACTCAGTCAATAAAGGTAGAGGTGTTCTAAGCCATACAGCTTCTTAATCTAAGTTAATTCTTGGTTATTTCATGTTTATTGACCTCACTGTCCCATTCATTCATGGGAAATTTCAGGGCAAAAGCTACGGAAGGAGAAACAAGCAAAATAGACAGTTCTAGAGATGTTTCTCTCTCTTTCAGGATCTTTCACAATCTGTTTGCAAGAAATGTAATAGGAAAAGACTCTATAGACATATAGAAAATTGTCCTCTGTTTCCCTGGGGCAGACATAAAATAGACTTCATAACTTCTGCACCAAAGAGAGACAAAATCTTTAGGACCTTTGTAAAGCTTGGCTCTGAAGAAAAACTTTTTTCATGAAAGGTTTAAAACTCCGAGGAATAAGAAAACAGTCTTGCAAACTCTTAAAACAACAACAGCAACAACAAAACCCAAATTGCTTCCAGAAGAAAACAACCAATGCCCCCACTATCTAAAGTAGTTTAGAATAGATCCACTTTCTTATTATTTGAGTACTACTTTGATTTTTCTTACCCTGAAGATACATGTCATCCCAATTAACAGAAAATAAACACGATTTATTGAAATAATTGAGAAATTAAAAATGACAAGAGAAACCACTGCTAGGCACTAATATAACGTATTATGTAATATGTAACAATTCTTGCTCTTGAAGTTGATGAATTCTGAAAGAAAACTCAAGAAGTATATTAGAAAATTTTTAAACTGCAGTGTGGATTAGCAATTCTGAAACTACAATATGAATTGTTCATTCAAGTATCTTTACTTGTTCAATCTTAAAACAAAGTATGAATAATGCGAAGTCCTGTTTCTCATAGAGAAGTTATTAATGTGAAAATTGGGAAGGCTAGAATAAATCCTGTAGTCCTAACTGGAATCAGAGACATCAGTACAAACTGATGGTTTTTAAGACATAAAAAGATAGATAAAAAATATGAAAGGTAAGAAAATAGAAATACATAGAAAGAAAGAAAGAGAGAAACAGAGCTAGAGAGACAGAGAGTCACAGATAGATGGACAGACAGACAGAATGAGATGTGTGTCTACTGTACTTGCATACATTTATTTCCTTGTTGTGTCCACTGAGATGGCCTAAAAGCAATGATAGGCTGGGCATGGTGGCTCATGCCTGTAACCCCAGCACTCTGGGAGGCCGAGGCAGGAAGACTACTAGAGCTCAGGAGTCTGAGACCACCCTGGGCAACATGACAAAACCCTGTCTCTACAAAAGATAGTTGAGTGTAGTGGCACACACCTGTATTCCCAGCTACTGTAAAGGCTGAGGCGGGAAGATCGCTTGAGCCCAGGATGTCAAAGTTGCAGTGAGCCATGATCGTGCCACTGCACTGCAGCCTGGGTGACAGAGCAAGAACCTGTCTCAAAAATAAATATTAAAAAAGTAATGATAAACCAATGGTAATCTGTATACTTAGTGTCCAGATGTTGGTTTCAAAACACAGTTCACCACTAAAAGGAACCAGGACTTCTGGAGAAAAAATTGGTTTTACTGGACTGGCATGGGGAATGTACTAGATGAACCTGAAACATCTTATTGAGCCAGAAAGCAAAGAAGTGCTCAGAAATAATGAGGAACTGTCAAAAGGACAGAGAAGCCACATCAGGGGCAATTTAAACAACAAAGTAGGCTTAGTAATACATTATAACCCATAGAATAAAATAAGAATTTATGAGTCCGCACTGACATAAATAAATGATGAAGGAGAGAAAGCGCAGCCTTACAGAAAAATTGTAAATAACGTATAAAAGTCATGTCAGAATTAGAACAATCATCTTTGGTTACTACTAATGTAGTAATTCAAAGGTAAGAATCACTAAAAATGCTGACACTACTGGATGAATGTGAAACTGCCTTTGCAGAAATTCTAACAGTGAGAAAGTTATGATGGTGAAAGAGATTGGACTTGACCAACTCCATCTTGCCTTTCACCCTCAAACTGCCCTTAGCCATTCCTGCAGTGAGCCAAGCTAACTTTTGGAGACACTTACAGTTTAAATGATAGTGAAATGAAACCACCTTTGTAAAACTAATGAAAGGACACCAGGTTAGGAGGATGAGAGAGGCCTGAATGCTGCCAAGATGTAGGTGTAGTTAAATTATCACTAGTCATTTATTCCAGAGGTCACTGTAAGGCTGGTTGCCTCGCCGGGAGCCCGGACGCACCCATTCCTCCCAGCGTCTGGGAATTATGTTGCACTCCGCGATCAACATTTAACTCCACCACATAGCCTCCCCAACATCCACCCCTGAAGCAAACTCCGCACCCGACACCTAGCCCCCCACTGAAAACCCCCACCCAAAGATTTTCAAAAAGCCCCGACAAACCTTGCCCGATAGCACTTTCTTGCCCAATAGCACTTCCTTGCCCAATAGCACTTCCTTGCCTGATAGCACTTTGCCCCGTCAAGGTCATTTTTCCCCAAGGCGGCCCGCTCACCAAAAATCCCGTCTACTCACTAGTAGTCGCTTGCCTCCTCCACGTCCTGTGTTCCAATATCCAATCAAGTGCCTTATGCTTTGTCTCCTCAGTTCCCAATCAAACGCCTTCACTCCCTATAAAACCCCTTGCCCTAAAAAGTTAGGCGTGACTTCTCTGGCCCCCTCCCGGACCATAGAACCTCGCCTGGTAGCTGAATAAATTGGTTTTTCATTTTCTTATACTGGTCTCAGTTTCCTCATTTTAAACTCGCCAATAACCCTTACAGTCACAAGATTTGTAACTTCCCTGTAAATAACATCACTATTATAGAACCTAAGATTGGCCTTCTAAGATGTCTTTTCAGGTTTTTGCATTTCTGACAACTGGATGGTTCTCTGTTGTCCCTACCTGGAAGTGGACTTAGCACATGAGGACTGTTTTCCACATCTCTATGAGTACATCCTCAGCCGATCAACAATACTTCATTCCTTAGCTCCCTGCCCACCAAACTATCCTTGAAAAACCCTAGCCTCCAAACTGCCAAAGAAGCTGATGTGAGTAATAGTAAAACTCCTGTCTTCTGTTTAGTCAGCTCTATGTGTATTAAATTCTTTCTCTATTCCAATTCCCTTGTCTTGATAAATTGGCTCTATCTGGACAACAAGCAAGATGAACCCATTAGATGGTTACAAATGTATAATGAGAAACGTGTTTACATAGTATCAAAATACGTATCTATTAAATGATTGGAGAGAAATTATTAACTTTTCAATAAAGAACCAGGCAGACACCATCTTACCAAGTGATCAGATTTAACGACACCAGCATGGGCAAAACTGACATCTTGTGCCTCCTGATACGAGGCACTGAGAAGGATACACAGCACTTGTGGTCTTCTTGCCACAAATGCAGAGCCTGAACTTAACCCTAAAGAAACATCGAACACATTCAAACTGAGGGACATTCTGCAGAATAACTAACCCGTGCTCTTCAAAAATATCATAAAGGACAAGGAGATATTAGGGAGTTGTTTTAGATTAAAGAAGACTTTTAAAAATGGCAATAAAATGCAGTGTAATTTTGGATTGAATTTTGGACCAGAAAAACAATTTTTTTTCTGTGATTATAAAGGCTATCGGTGAGAAACGGATTAAATGTGAATGTCTAGAAATTCGATAATAATTAGACATCAACATTATATTCCAGATTTTGATAATTATGTTATGGCTATGCACTGTTTTTCAGTAAATATTCTGTTAAGTATTTGGAGTCAAAGGGCATCATGTGCTCAACTGACTCCTAAATGGTCCAGAATAAAAATGTGTATGAATGTATGGAGGGGACAGGGATAAAATAACAAAGTTTATACGGTAAAATTTTACATTTAGGGAACCTGGGTGAACAAGACATGGAAAATCTTTGTACTATTTTTGCAACTTTTTGTAAGTTTGAAATTATTGCAAAATAAAAAGTTTTTTCAATGTTATTTGTTCACAGCAACTAGGAAAATTATACTCATTCAGTTCTCATCATTAGCTTCTTGTGATGAACTGAAATCATCTGTTATAACAATAACTCAGCATAACAAAGAACAAATCATAATAAACCCTTGATATTAGCAGCTGTAAATTAGATAAAAAACATCTGTTGTCCAGCCCTCCTCTTTTCAAAATTACCTTTAAAATAAGTAAATTTTAGGCCAGGTGCAGTTGCTCATGTCTGTAATCCCAGCACTTTAGGAGGCCAAGATGGGAGGATCACTTGAGCCCAGGAGTTCAAGACCAGCCTGGCCAAAATGGTGAACCTTTGACTCTCCTAAAAACACAAAAATTAGCCAAGCATGATGGTACAAGCCTGTAATCCCAGCTATTCAAGAGGTTAAAGCACAAGAATTGCTTGCACCTGGCAGGTGGAGGTTGTAGTGAGCCAAGATTACACCACTACATTTCAGCCTGGGTGACACAGCAAGACTCTGTCTCAAAAAATAATAATGATAATAAAATAGGTAAACTCTAGAGGTAATAAACAACTTGGAAGCAGCAATGTATAGTGGGAAGTATTCTTTTAACCCTAATTCAGAAAGTTACTGACATTAGATAAATTATCAAATCCCTCTGGGCCACAGTTTATTCATCTGAAAAATGAAGGGGTTCCATCAGATTTGAATTCTGTTCATTAGAGCTATTCATAACTTCTCTATGAGAAACAGAACTTCTCTTTACTCACAATACATGGTCTATTCTAATTCTTACATCGCCAGAATCTAGAAATGAATTTCATGATAAAAATACTGGTTGCAGCCGGCGTGGTGGCTCATGCCCGTAATCCCAGCACTTTGGGAGACCGAGGCAGGCAAATCACGAAGTCAGGAGTTTCAGACCAGCCTGGCCAGCATGGTGAAACCCCCATCTCTACTAAAGATACAAAAAATTAGCCAGGCGTGGTGGCACGTGCTTGTAATCGAGCTACTTGGCAGGCTGAGGCAAGAGAATTGCTTGAACCCGGGAGGCAGAGGTTGCAGTGAGCCGAGATCGTGCCATTGTACTCCAGCCTGGGTGACGGGGCTAGACTCTGTCTCAGAAAGAAAAAAAAATACTAGTTGCTTGTTTTAAAACTTAAGAGTAAAATACGGATCTCATTTGAACCAAATCTTGAAGTTCAAATACAACAGCTGAGTATTAAGTATTTATTAACTATCTAATATTGGGGCTTAGGACATACCACCCCAAAACATGACTGAAGGAGACCAGAATATGTGACCCCAAAATATGCCTCTTTTGCACATGATTTTGAGAAAGTGTAGACATAAGAGGAGCTCTGAAAAGTTGCCTTTTGTAAGATAAATTTGTGCCTCTACTTATTGCTAGATTCAAGCAATCCTCCTGCCTCAGCCTCCCAAAGTGATGGGATTACAGGTGTGAACCACTGTACCTGGCCCACTATCCTGTTAAAACAAACAAACAAACAAAAAACCACTTTAATTGGGAGGCCACTAGGCTGAGGCAACTCCAGAGCTTTAAGGTCCCACATAAGCAAACTAAAGTCCAATGTAAACAGTAAAACCATACTAGACTTTACCAATCAGAAACTGCCAACTATTTCCTAACCAGGAACGTTTCTGCTCTAACCATTAAAATGTCTTTTGTCTTACATTCATGTTCAGCCTATAAAAGCTCACCACCCTTGCTGCTGCAATGGGGCTCACTAACCTCCAATGGTTCGGAGTGCTGCTTACTTCATGAGTCGTTCTTTGCAAAGAAATAAACTTTTTCCTTTTTTTTTTTTTCTCTTTTGAAACAGGGTCTCACTCACATCTCCCAGGCTGCAGTGCAGTGGCACGATCATGGCTTACTGCAGTCTCAACTTCCCAGGTTCAGGTGATTCCCTCACCTCAGCCTCCGGAATAGCTGAGATGACAGGCATGTGGCATCATGCCTGTCTAATTCTTTGTAGAGATGGCGTTTTGCCATGTTCCCCAAGCTGGTCTCGAACTCCTGGACTCAAGTGACCTGCCCACCTTGGTCTCCCAAAGTGCTGGGATTACAGATGCAAGCTACTGTGCCTTGTCCAACTCTTTAGCATTTTAATATCCCTAGGCTTATCTCTTAATGATCCTAATTCTTTCCCCCATCTTACACCCCAAAGTGTACGGCACCAGGCCTGGATCATATTTGGTTGCTCAGTTATTTCTTATGGTCAGGAAAATCAGGATTTCCTTGTGCTTTTGATTTCAGTAGCTCAGCCACCTTCACCAATAAGCACATCCACACATCTGAATTCTCAGACCACTGGGCACTGAAACATAGCAGTTAATCCCCATGCCCATGGCAGGGAAATAACACGCATCACATCTTTTAAAATATAATATACACAATGAGATCATTTGAGTGATTTTAATATTATTCTAGAGACAATTTAGTGGTACCTTAAACACAATTAATTTCCATATAGATATTATTTACTTTTCAGCTAGAATTAATAAAATTAGGCAAGTGATTTAATTTTTTATCCAAATTAACAATAATGTTTTGTTTTAGATATTGTAATTAGAACACTAGACTGTGACATGTAATTATTTAATACTTTAAAAATCAACACATAAAGCAAATAATTTTTGTAGTGGTTACTCACCTGAGAGCTCTTGCCACATTTGGCATCTCCTGAGACAATCACGATTTGATTTTGAAGCAGGTTCTCCATAAAGGAGTATTTTTCTTTCCATATAGGAAGATCTTCTCTTTCCTTCAAAAGTTTATAATAACGTGATGAATATGGCAATCCATCAAAGGGGTTAAGTTCCAGATCTTCACACGCCAAAACCCCTTCCTCATCCCCATCGCTGGAATCCAGGGATTCAGGAAAATAGCGTTTTTCAGAGGAAGAGTTTGGACACTCCAGCTCTTCTTCTTCCATCTTGTCCAACAGTGAGCTCATGCAGCTGACATTCCACAAGCAAGTTTCTCCTATCAGTAACCCACTGCAAACAGGGCTTAAAAGCCTATTTATACAAACCCATATGTCTCAATCTCTAAGACTTCAGTTCAAGGTTTTCGCAAGTTAAATTCCTCAAACCTGCATCTGTTCTTCACTGCTGTGTTACCCACTGTGCTGGCTCACTACAGCACTCTTCGGCATTGTAAATGATTGTCAATAAACCACACTAAGAAACAAACACGAAGAGTAAGGAAAATTAGGAACACATACAAGTTAAAAAGAAAATGCATAAGCATTAAAATGAAAACCATTATTATTTTTTTTGTTAACAGGTTTCTGTCATTTCTGCTGCCTGCGTGAAAGAAAAGGAATAATTTAGGCTGGTGTTTAAAGTTTGGTCGGTTCCAGTATTTCCTGGCTGGTTCAGAAAATGATTCTGCACTGGGCCTCGTGCTCTCTGCCTGACCTCTATTGCAGGCTCTGAGTCTTGATCAACTGTGAATGGAAAGCAACAGGAGGGACAGGATTGTTATTGTGAGGCTAATCAATCACGTGGTCACCTAATCCCATGTCAAAAGAGGAGCCGGACCCTATAAAAGGAAAGAACTGTGAAGGCCTGGTGAGTGTTCCCCTAACATTGCCTATAGGAAAGTCTATTTTCAAGAAATCCTTTAGTTTAATGAAAAACATTTTTAAAACTTTTCATTTTGCTTTTGCTTATGTCAGTCTAGAAAGCCAAGTGAGGGGAATGAATTTATTATTTCCTTCCATATATGGTTATGGCTGGTTATTTATTTATTTATTTATATTTAGAGACAGGGTCTCACTCTGTCACCCAGGCTGGTGCGATCATGGCTCACTACAGTCTCAACCTCTCAGGCTCGAGTGATCTACATGCCTCAGCCTCCTGAGTAGCTCGGACTACAGGTGTACACCACTATTCCTAGCTAATTTCTGTATTTTTTTGCAGAGACAGAGTTTTGCCATGTTGCCCAAGCTAGTCTCAAACTACTGGGCTCAAGTGATGTGTCCTCCTTGGCCTCCCAAATTGCTGGGAATTACAAATGTGAGCCACCGTGCCCAGCTGGCTGGCTCTTCCCAAGCAGAGTTCTTAAAAATTCATCTGAAAGCCAGTGTTTCAAAATTAGAATGAAATTATAAAGGCATAACAGAAATGTAATATGGATTCACTTCGAACTCTTCACTGCCCCATAAGGTGACAGTAGACCCACAGAATGGAAGCATGGTAGCTTGAGATCACAGCACAAGCTAACTTTGGGAAGGTATCCAAGAATCAGAAAATTCTACTGCTTAAGAGAAGTTAAAATTTAATTTTATATTCAATTTTTCTTTTGTTCTGATTAGAATCCCTTCCAAGGGTTCTCAGCCTACATGTAAATTAAATTATTATTAAATATTATAACCAATGATTGCCTTAGGTACTAATTCTCAACTGTTTTACCTTAAAAAAAAGAACAGCTATTACTTTTACCAGATAGAAATGTTTCCCTTAATTTATAATACTCCCTAAGAGTGTAATAATCTTATAATTACAGTAAAATCTTACTTATAAAGCATTGACCACTTTGAACCCTGAGGAAATAATCAAGTTTTCTAAATAATCTTCTTTCTGAAGACCTGAGACTTACCTGGCCCCTTCATCACACATTATGCAATACACACATTAGCCTTACAATTTCTCTGTTATGGTGGAATTAAAGATGGCCACAGATTATTTGCCACTGTTCCAAATGGAGAGGTAGAGTCTACTTCCTCTCGCCCTGAATCTGAGCTGGCCCTGTGACTCACTGTGACCAAAAGAATGCAGTGAAGTGATATTGAATCACTTCCAAGATATTCCCATGCTTGAAACACTCCCCTTTGGAACCAGCTGTCATTCTGTGAGGTAGCCAAGCCCAAGTCACCGGGAAGAGACCAAAGCTGAACTTCCAGTCCACAGCAGCACAAACCTCCAACCATGTGAACAAGCTGTCTAAGATGAGCAGACCAGTCGAGCCTCCAGATGACTGCAACCCCAGCCAACAGCACACTGAGCAGAAGCACCCACAGTAGTCAACACAACCCAAAGTATCATGAGAGATGACAAATAGTCACTGTTTTTGTAAGCTACTAATTTCCAGGGTGGTTTGGCTTGCAGAAACAGATTACCAAGTTTCTGCCTTCTTAAATAAACTATACTCACAATTTAACTTCATCATGACTCAAGGTCACCATTACATCAGTTACCAAAACAGAATAATGTCCTCAAATGTCTCTGAAATCTACAGAGGCCAAAGACCAGACTGCTGCCCTGGAGCCCTGCTCTTCTCTGGGGACTCAGAACCCATGCCGCAGTGTGGCACCTGACCTTGTGAGTCTCTTCTCTACCTTTCTAATCTGCTCTCCTAATTGGTGCATTAGAAGCCACACAAGCCTGTTTGACAGACATATTTGTAAAGCTTGAATCTACAAAGGACTCTACCATTGAATCCAATGAGTCTAAGGGGCAGAGCTATGACATGTACAGACTTTGGGGCATCTGTTTGGACTACTTAGAGGGACTTTTTGCTGCTATATGGTTTGGATTCCAGATTTGAAGCGTGGAGTGGCTGAGACCCAACTAGAGGCTGAGTTTTGGGCCCACTGACTCCAGTACACCTCTTCTCATTCATACACCTTTCCTCATTCATCTTGCAACTGGGGTAAGTAAATGTTTTTTCCTAGAGGTAATTAAATAGGTACAAAAGATCCATGTCTTGGCCTTTGACAAATTTGACAGTACCAGTCTAAAGAAAGAGAAACAAATAATATAGTAGGTTAGATGTCACTCAAAATAAAGTTTAATAACTGTTTTCAGTATAAACTACATTCTACTACAAGAAATTTACATCTGAAAAACTGACATTTGCTCCTTTCAAAGCTATCATACATGTATATTGTAGACTGTATACTTTGTCAAGGAAAGCCAATTGAAATGAATCTATTACAGCTCTTAAACAAGCATCCAGGAAAATAATACATATCTAATTAACAGACAACCTTAACAAGGTAGATTCAGAAGTCAATGTAAGATGAAGCTATGTCTTAGTCATTTATGTGTTTGGCTCTGGTCCAGTAATTCTAGAAATACAGTTCACAGAAATGGAAAGACAAAGTTTGCAAGACATGAAGTGAAGCAAAAGCATTAATTCGTCCTGAGTAACTTCTTATGTTTCACCATTTCAGTGCTTCTCTTTTGTGTTTTGTGTGTGTGTGTGTGTGTGTGTGTGTTCAAGTCAATATTACTGCACAATTTTCATCTATCAAATTCCCAAATATACAATGTTAGCACTTGGTAGATATCTGGAAGTTTCCCAATGCCTAGTTCCTGGACCTCTCTTCTCTTTTCTCTAATTCGGCTTGAATAGTCTCATCTCATCTCATGGCTTTAGTGCCACCCATACGTGGATGTATGGGCTATATGTCCTTAGGACCCATTGATCTAAACTTTAGTCTCGTATTCAACTACCTACATATCATCTCCCACTTGAATATTTCATAGGAAACTTAGACTTTACAAGCCTGCAACTGAGCTCCCAATACATACTCCAAAGCCACAAAGCTGGCCCCTCCAATCTCAGTTAATTTCTTTCTGCCAATTGCTCAGACCAAAATATTTGAAGTTACCCTTGATTTTTCTCTATCTTAAATCCCACATCTGATCCTTCGACTGGTGCGTTATGTAGAATGGCCTCCAAAGATGTGCATGTAGGAATCCCTGGAACCTATGAATATGTACTTTGCATGGCAAAAGGGACTCTGCAGATGTGGTTAAATTAAGAACCTTGAGATTGGAAGATTATCCTGGACTATCCTGGTGAGCCCAATCTAATTACATGAGTCTTAAGATCAGAGGACCTTTCCTAGTCATAGCCAGAGGAAAATATGACTATGGAAGAAGACTGCAGGGATGGAATGTTGCAGGCTTTGAAGGTGGAGGAAGAGGCCACAGCCAAAGAATGATGTGGGTGACCTCTAGGAGCTGGAAAAGGCAAGGAAACAGATTCTCTCCTAGAATTTCCAGAAAGGAACACAGTCCTCCTGGTACCTTGATTATAGCCCAGTGAGACTGACAAACGACTTCTGATCTACAAAGCTGTAAGACAATAAATTAACACTTGTGATTATTTCTTACAGATAATTTCTTATCGACTGCATACTTCATCAGCTTTCTTACAGGAGCAATAGAAAACTAATATATTCAATCATGTCAGTTCTGCCTTCAAAAAATATCAAGTGCCCCATAACCTGTACTGTGAACACTTGGTCCAGCCACTATCCCCTCTCACCTGGATTACTGCAATAGCCTCCTAACTGGCCTTCTTCTTCTACCCTTATCCCCTTATAGTCAAGTCTCAACCCTGCCGTCAGAGTCATCCTGTTAGTCAGCTCATATCTCCTCTGTTCAAATCTCCAGTGCTTCCCATCTTATCTCACTCTGAGGAAAAATGAAAATCCTTAAGAGCACCAACAATCCCTGTATGATCTGAACCCACTGCCTCTCCGCCCTCATTTGCAACAGCTCCTACTTCACTCAGTCTTCCCTAGCCTTACGGCTCCCTTGCTATTCCTCAAACACCACGGCATATCCTGCCTCTGGGACTGGTGCTTACCCTTCTGTATGTATAAAATGTTCCCCTCTCAGATATCCAAACGGCTAGCTTCCTCACTGCATAAAGGTCTTCACCAAATGTCAGCTTAGTAAGAGCTTCCCTGGCCCCCCATCTAAACTTTTACCACTCTCCCACACCCCTAGAAACCACTTCCTAACCCCTTTAACTGCTTCATTTTTTCTCCTTAATACCACCACCTAACGTAATATATATATCTTTTCCCTCTTTATTTTGTTTTCTGCTCACTGGAAATGTGAGCTCCACTGGAATGTGAGCTCCATAAAGCGAAGACTTAGTGTCTCTACTGCAATCTATGTTGCATACACTTGCACCTTTGTTATTTCACTCTTAGTTCAGGGTAGCTTACTACTGCTGTGTAACGTTTAAACACTTCTATCAGGAATTCACTGTTTCTGGATTTACGTGACTTTTTTGTTCCCTTTCATTTATGAAATATGATAGACTCTTGCTATGCTTAGAATTCTTTAAGACTCACAAACCCACAAACTGGAATATTTGTAGAGGCTCCTGGTCTTCCCTTGAATCATACACCCAAACCTCAAATTAACTCCTTTTCAACATGTATTTAAGCTGCTTTCTCTTGATCAATTCAGAAGAGTTATGTTGCAGAGTAATAAAGCTGCACTGAGATTCACGTATCACGCTCTAGCAGGTCACTGATCTTTTTGGGACTGCTTGTAAATTACAGATACTGAGAAGGCAACATCCTCAAGTACGAGGGGACTCTTGAACCATTTGTAACTAGTGATTATCTTTTCCCCACGTCTTTCTCTTTACTTATACTGTTACTGGAGCTGTACCTTCTTCACTGGTCATTTCGACTCTTAAATCCAAATATAGTGGGTGCATAATTAACAATCATGGGCTGAGTAAATAATTAATAAATAATGAATGAGTCATTTTCTGTCCTTTAGGGATTATATGCTTTTAAGAGCAACATCTGATTGCATTTTATCATTGACATCATTTATAATCTAATAGGTTTTCTGTGTCCTCAGGTTTTCTCATCCATAATGCCTATTACCTATTCAACCAAGACTTGAGTGCCTACTATGTGTCTGCAATGTGAACATGGTAGGAAGACAGTTTGAACAGGCAGGTCTGGTTATGGTGGGGTGTGGAAACAGAAATTTCCACAGCATGCGGTGTGGAAACAGAAATTCTTTGTCTCTGACACGTAGATTCAATCTTACAGACAATTATCTAAAAAAAGGCAAATGTGGCTGGTACATAATAGGAGAGAAAGACAGACTCTGGTACAAGATGAGTTCAAAGATGAGATAAGGGCCAGATTGCAAAATACCTGATATGCTATGGTAAAAAAGTTGTGATGTAAGTGCCATGGGTCTAACTTACCTAGTCATTTCTTGATCAAAATTTCATTTTTTATTCTTTCTGTTTTACCTTACAATTCTCTTAAATTTCATGTTACTCTATTTTCTTTATTTTACATTACATTTTTTTGTGTGTGCATTTTTAAAAATTTTAGAAATAAGGACAGAGGCTCACTATGTTGCCCAGGCTGTATTCAACTCCTGGGCTCAAGTGATCCTCCTGCCTCAGCCTTCCGAGTAGCTGGAACTACAGGTGCACGCCACCATGCCTGCCTTATATTCTTTAATACTACCTACAACCTTCCTAAGACCCACCTTCCATTTTCTTAAGTCATTAGTGAGATTAGGTTCTAAGAGAGCTGCTAACAGTATATGGCAAATGGCACAACAAAAGTGAGTATGACAAGATGCACCAAGCACTACAATAAAAGAAACCAATAAACCTACTTCCAAGCAAAACATTCTAAGAAATATTTAAAATAAAATAACATTTCTTGACGTGAACATTTTGCATTGTTTTCCTTTTTCCCCAAGCCCACTCACCAGCAAATTAGTCTGCAAAAATCTCATGATCTAATTCATAGTTTGTAAACCCTATAATATACATATTTATACTTTGCCTTTTAAAAATTATTATATTACTCCAAAATCTGTTTCAACATTACCTATTTGAGCAATGCATTTTTTTTTTTAATTAAAGATGGGCGTCTTACTCCGTTACCCAGGCTGGAGTGCAGTGGCACGATCATAGCTCACAGCAACCTCAAACTTCTGGGCTCAAGTGATCATCCTGCCTCAGTCTCTCAAGTAGTGGAACTATAGGAACACAACACCATGCCTGGCTAATTTTTTATTTTTTGTAGAGATGGTGTCTCCTTATGTCACCCAGGCTGGCAATGAATTTTTTGAGGAAGAATTTGTACTCATTTTAGTCAAAATTTTATAAATATTTTAATATTTATTTAATGGCTCTTTATATTCTGTGGAACAATCAATCATTTATAATTCAAATATTTGCACAAAGGATGAAATAGTAAATTAGTAATTTAAAAAAAAACACTTAAGGATGAATCTTCTACCATACTAATCATTAAAAGTTATAATTTTGTGATTATATCTAAAACTCAGATATTCCCTAGTATTGCAGGTTTCTCAATCTCCTAGAAGATTTAAACACTATCTTAATAAAGCAAACTCTGAACTTGATTGTGATAGTATAATGCTGAAAAAGTAAAAGGTATTAATTTTGTCCTGGCTGGGCGTGGTGACTCATGCCTGTAATCCCAGCACTTTGGGAGGCTGAGGCAGGTGGATCACTTGAAGTCAGGAGTTCGAGATAGGCCTGTCCAACATAGTGAAATCTGGTCTCTAGTAAAAATAGAAAAATTAGTTGGGCATGGTGGTGGGTGCCTGAAATCTCAGCTACTCAGGAGACTGAGGCAGGAGAATCGCTTAAATCTGGGAGGCAGAGGCTACAGTGAGCCAAATCGCGCCACTGCACTCAGTCTGGGTGACAGAGTAAGACTCTGTCTCAAAAAAAATAAAAATAAAAAATAAATAAATAATTCTGTCCTTTTGTGGGAGCGGCTTAGCAAAAGGAAATATCTATCTATACTGAAATCTTTGGAACCGAGCTACAACACTATTGCAAACATTCACTGCATATATGCAACACATGTATTTAGATTTTCACGTATTTCCTCTTGCAGGTTTATAGTAGACTTCCCAGAAGCAAGATTAATTTCTGAGCCATAGTGGCAACTCCTGCAAAATAAGATATAGGGCTTTGCACAAACTATGTGATCAATAAATATCTGCTAAACTCATAAACACTATAATTATTATAATGTTTAGAAAACAGAAAGTGAATGAGGTATTATGAGTGAATAATAACGTCTTCGGGATCAAGGGCTATTATTTTTTGGAGTGCGGGATCACTGTCCTACCCCACGTCTCCTCTGGTGCTGGTTTATCAACTCACTGCTTCCTACACTGAAGAGGTCCTGCTATTTAAAAACAGTCAGCAGAACTAAACGGTACGTTTAGTGGCACCGCCTATTTACCTTCTGGCACAAGCTCCTGATCTCATTGCAAACCAGTAAGTCTGCACTGGCACTGATCTGCAGGCTATATTTTGAGAAGCATGGTTCCATACTACAACTATAGCTGGACTAATAATAATGATGATAATTCTACCAATTAGCATTTATAGAGTGATTATTGCACACCAGATGCTATGTTCAGCACTTAAGCACTTTACATGGTTTATTTCATTTAAACTGTTAAGGACTCCATGAGGGTTTACTTTATTATTTCCATTTTTCAAGTGAGGAAATGTAAGCCTTCAGAGGTTTAGTTAATTTATACAGCTCCTAGAAGATCATCTGCGGGAAAGCAGGTGCTTAAAGTCAGGCAGTCTGATCTCTGTTCAATCCATTAGGTGGACAGTATATATGCTTTACCATACAACCATAGTGCTTCCTGACTAGGTTACATATTGCTTCCAGACTACATTTTAAAAAATGGGCTCGAGTTGCACCACTGTGGGTTTAAGAAATACTTGACACTAAGGGAGATGTCAGGAGTCTGGAAGGAATGCCATAAAACACAAAAACATGGTATAGATAGATTTGTAAATCTTTTTCTCATACATTTGAAAAATATGGTTCTTACTGGTCACACAAAGTTACAGTCAAATATTTAATACACTTTATCTCTCAGGCATGGTGTGCTTTAATTGAAACTATGTACCAAATCACTACTGGGACTTTTAGAAGGTCACTTCTTTGTTTGCCTTTTTTTTAACAGGCTCAAATCTCCCAAAAATACATCCTATTTGGTTTCCAGTATCAATTTAAAGCCCTTCTGGAAAAAGATAAGGTGAAAATTCAGAATTTATTTTAAAATCCTTATTTCTAGACTTGTAACAAGCTGATTGCTTTGATTATAAGTAAGCAAATCCAGCTAATTAGCTTTTAAAAAATACTCAAGGCCCGGGCAGTGGCTCACACCTGTAATCCCAGCACCTTGGAAGGTCAAGGTGGGCAGATCACCTGAGGTTGGGAGTTAGAGACCAGCCTGACCAACATGGAGAAACCCTGTCTCTACTAAAAATACAAAATTAGCCAGGCATGATGGCAAATGTCTGTAATCCCAGCTACTTGGGAGGCTGAGGCAGGAGAATCGCTTGAACCTGGCGGGCGCAAGTTGCAGCGAGCCAAGATTGTGCCATTGCACTCCAGCCTGAGTGACAAAAGTGAAACTCCATCTCAAAACAAACAAACAAAAATTAAAAAAAAAAAAGATCAATTTTTAACTCAATGTTGGCTCATATCAGATACAACCAACCTTGTATTGACTATTGGTTGAATACGCAATATTATAATGATAAGAACAGATATTACACTTGATCTTAGACAAAAGGCTGAGAAGTGATAAACTTAAAAAAGAATCCTTACATTCTAAGGGCACTTAAAACAATTTTAGGCTTGGGGCAGTGGCTCATGCCTGTAATCCCATCATTTTGGGAGGCCAAGTGGGGAGGACAGTTTGAGCCAGGAGTCTGAGACCAGCCTGGCCAACATAGCAAGACTCTGTCTCTACTTAAAAAAAAAATTTTGGCCGGGCGCGGTGGCTCACGCCTGTAATCCCAGCACTTTGGGAGGCCGAGGCGGGTGGATCACGAGGTCAAGAGATCGAGACCATCCTGGTCAACATGGTGAAACCCCGTCTCTACTAAAAATACAAAAATTAGCTGGGTATGGTGGCACGTGCCTGTAGTCCCAGCTACTCGGGAAGCTGAGGCAGGAGAATTGCTTGAACCCGGGCGGCGGAGGTTGCGGTGAGCCGAGATCGCGCCATTGCATTCCAGCCTGGGTAACGAGCGAAACTCCGTCTCCAAAAAAAAAAAAAAATTTTAAACATATATACAGAAAGACTCCCCGAACTCAACCAATGTTTATGTACAGTACTAATATACCACTCCCCACAAATAAGTTTGTAAGTCAAAGGTATTGTCAGAAGTTCAAATGACTGGACCACTCAGTGCTTTGTGATATTATTTTGATGATTTTTTGACTGCATAACATTCCAAAAACCAATTCACTCTGAGTAGAAGCAGAGTTAAGAAAGTACGCTAAAATACTAATTTGGCTTAGTTAAGTAATCTAGTTAGATATCTGAGAAAAAGTGTGATTCAATAAAAGCTGAGATTTAAAGAACAGGCTACTGCTCGTCTCCCCAAGTTAACATATTTTATCATCTGAGACATACACAAAATGAACTTTATTCATCTCTCTCTTTTTTTTTTTTTAAATATTTGCTTGAGGCATAATCATGATCAACTTCTAAAGTTATATTTTACTTGCTTTGTTGTCCCAAGTGGAGACAAAAAACCCATAAATAACAGCAGGCTTGGTGGCTCATGCCTGTAATCCCAGCATTTTGGAAGGCTGAGGCGGGAGGAGGCCAGGAGCTCCAGACCAGCCTAGGCAATATAGCAAGACTGTATCTAAAAAAAAATTTTTTTTAATGTTTTAACACATAAAGATTTCTGTTCTTGTTAACAAAGTAATGGGTAGTCATTTTGCATTAACTTTAATAAAACAGTAATAGAAAGATGAACTATTGGTGCATTCTATGGTGGACAGAGAAAAATAATCATTTCAGGAAATGCCAATGCATGAACTCCTCAGGAGCAGGAACTCTTACATTAATCCTTCCAGATTTTCAGCTCTCTTTTCTGAACACTGGTCTTTAGTCTCTCTGGGTTCTTCCACCATCAGCCCCTCTCGCCACAATGTAAAATGTGCACACCCTCAGGGTTCCCTCCTTTACCCTCTTACTCCGCTTAATATCCCTGGAGAAAATCATCACATTTTAACTTCAATTACTAAATGCTTAATCCAAATTTCTATCTTCATCTCAAACTTTTTCCTTTAGTTCCAGACCCACATGTCCAACCACAACTACTTATGGGACTGTCTAATGTACACGACAGGCATCTCAAACTGAACACATCATCTACCCCACCTCTTAAACTCCTCAAAAAAAAAAATTTTTTTTTTTCTTATTTTGCATTGCAGAGTTCAGTGAACAGCAGAACAATCTACTGTACCAACTCATGGTCATCCCTGGCTTCTTGTTCTTCATCTCCTGTGTCACCAAGATCTGCCAATTCTATCCCCTTCAGAGGCCCCTCCTTCTTATTCCCACTATCGCTTTCTTAGTTATCTTTTCATTTCTTCACGGAGCTTCAGCAACATCTCCAGGTTTTTTTGTCTCTCATTTAGGCTCTCTACCAATCTGTCATGTGAGTGTTGCCAGTGATCCTTTTCAAAATGGATCCAGTCACTGACCCAAATCCTTATTAGCTTTGAGGAAAATAAACCCACAGTCCTTAGGTGCCTTCTGATTTAGCCCACATTTGCCTTTCTGGCCTTACTTCCTCCCATTTTCTTCTAATACACATGAAGTATTCATTTCAGCCACAATAAACCACTGCTTAGTTGTTCTCCTGCCTTCGTGCCTCAGCCTAGGCTGTTCTTCTGCTTCGGAAGCTCCTGGTCATTTCTTGTTCACCCTTTATGATCTGCAGTTCCAGAGCCCAGAAGTACATTGTGAATGCGCAATCAATGTTTGCTCTATGCTTAAGTCAGTAACAGCGCTTTACATTAAAAAAGTTCATTATGATATGCAAGATATTTTTGTTCATATCTATAATCACATTTATCTTGATTCTCACAACTAGACTATCAGACAACCATTGCAGGTTTTATGATCCCAAGTTATCAATGACAAAATAATAGCTTCTGGTTTTCCCAAAGGGGCAAAGCTAGAAATTAATGCAATGACCCCTAACTAAAGGTTTGTCCTCTCTATTATTTCCCTACTTAAATTATCAGGTACACAGTGAAGCCCACTGTGTGCTAAAAGCAACACAGAAGAAGCATAAGTCATGCACTTAGCTCTAAAAATATTTAATCTAATCAGAGGTACAAGATCCATACACATGAAAAGAGATAAAATTTTATAAGAAAGCATACTATAGAGTTAAATGCTAAATTGTGTAGCACCCCCAGTATGAGAGAGAAGTGCATTTAGTGGGCATTAGCCTGATCCTGAAAGACTTTATAGAAACTGGGGCAACATGGTCCTGCAGTCCCTTTCATATATATTATGGACGAGTAAAGGGCTGAGAGATAGACATTCTATGTGAGTGCAACAAATTGAATGTAGACCATAACAGGTCTGGAGCACAAAGAGGTAGAACACCAAAAATAGAAATTTGATTGTTTTCCAACTTTGACTGAACTCCTTAAGAGTTTAAGAAAGTATCAGAGAGACAGGAGAAAGTACCCTCACTCTAGTAAAGAAAACAAAAACCTTAAAATCAACAAAAACAATGAAAAATTCCTCCAACTTACCACAGTAAGGCTAGGAGACAGAACTATTAATAACACGTTCATTTGCTACATTTTTTTATCAACCTATTTGCCTTAAATAATGTTAACCTCCCATTAAAGTTATTTTTACTCTGAATTCTGATGTGGCCAAGAGATTTAAGTAAGAAAAAGAAAGACTACATCTGTCTCTTCATTGTTATTCCCGATCCATGCTTTAGTTTGCTACATTTAGTTAAACATTTAGTGGAACTTGAGGACCACTACATACTTTGTTAGCAAAGTAAACAATAATGTAACTATTCTATCTAGTATTGAGCTTGGAGACTTAAAAAATATACATAGAACTTTATTGCTTTTCATTTGACCACTAATAACAGATTGAACATGCCAGTGAAAAGAAATACAACACAATGGTAGAAAACTTCAAAAAGGTACAATCAATGTCTTTACACCCCACCCTAACTCATTAGCAACTTTCTGATCGCGGGTATTTTCTCCAATAGTAAAGAGTATCCCTATATCCAAAGCAATTTCTCTAAACTCCTTCTCATTGATTCAACAAACATTTAGCACGTACATTGCACTAGGTGCTAGAGGGAAGAGAAACTGAATATTGTCCCTGCCTTAGACATTTTAGTGCCTTTACTCAATTCCAACCGGGAACCAGTCTTCTTTCATAGGTACCCCGTCCCCTAAAATCAAATGTTGCTTTTCACAGTTGTCTTTGTCACCTAAAGTATTTCAATTCAAAATTTCCTCAAAGTCAACTTCATAGCTACTGATAATCATTCTGTATGATTACAAAATATTTCACCAATTCATAATCCCATTTTTTCCAACCTTAAAACCAAATTCTTTAGTCCTGATTACTTTAGCATAGAGAACTGCACTGTTGTTTCTTCTTTTTTAAAGAATACTTTATTGTTTGAGCAGATTTAATCCCACTTTTTCTTTCGTAAGTACCAGGTGTTTTTTTAAAATCATTATCTTGTCACTTTTGATTACGATATACTGATGGGCATCACTCTATTTGTATCTGGAATGAAATGACCACTTCGTGATTTTGCTTATCATATGTAAACTAGAACTTGAGAACCACTGGATAGAGAAGTATCTTTACTTCTTTAGATAGTGATCTTTAGATACTTTGTTTAAAAATGAAGCCCCTGTCTCTTTCAGGAACAGGTAGCTAAGGTTCCATGAAGTGTTTACTTTCCACCCTTAAATTATTACCTTAATACTTCAGCTTGAGAATTATGTGTTCTGTATACATCACGCTGCTTGTCAATATCCACACATAAGACTTCTTGTTTTGACAATCTGAAAAAGTCCCCATATAGTCTGAGAGGAGGGAAAGCCTAATTTGGCAGAATATAATGTCAGTTTCCATCAAAGAATATATGCTTCTCAAGTTCAATTAACCTCTGAATGATTCCCTTTCTAACAGGAAAGTAATTCTCCTTGGTGTCCTTGTCATCCAGGGAGTGGAAATTTTTCTAGTAGCAAGATGAATAATCACTTGCATGACCCCAAAAAGGGCTCTTCCATTTCCCTCAACTATTCGCTGGAGCAGCGGTTGGAATAGAGGGATCATCATCTCCAGACCTGAGTATTAAATCAACCCTGCAGCGCCCCCACCAACCCCTTGTACCCTCCACCCTGCTAAGTCCCCTGCACTCTCTGGCTTATCCTTTTTCTTCTCTCCTCCTCTCCATTTTTCTTTCCTCCTTCCGGCTTTCCTTAACCTCTGATACGCTCCCCGTTGTTTGAATTTTTACGACTTACCAGATAACAATCTCTTGTGATCCTAAAAGCTTCCTTAAAGCAAACCCTGAATCACTGTTTTCTAAAACCAATATGAAAGACCATTGTGGTGGAATAATGTTACATTTGTTTCACAGCCCTACAAAGTTTGGCTACAAAACCTGTGGACCGATTCCGTAACTCAACCGGAAACGCGGAGGATTGAAACAACAACAAAAAACGAAGCCAGGCGGAATGATCCGACCCGGGCCCCCGGCCTGAAATGGGACAAGGGGATGACAAGGCAATGCCGGACGAAGCCTTGCTCCTGCCTCTCGCGATTCAGGAGACGCGCCCGGCCCACTGGGGGCGACAGCGACGGCGACGGCGGCTCGCAGCGCTCCACGCTGGCCGTCCGGGGGGCTCGAGGGACCGCCCCAGGCCCGGCTCACGCCTGGGCTGGGAGGGACCCCCGGGTGTGAGGGCTGCCCGCAGGGTTCCGTCCTCCAGCTGAGGCGCGGCTCCCGGAGCAAGAGGCAACGAGGCCGCCCTGGGCGTATCCGGATCTGGGCTGGGAACGTCCCCCGCAACTGCGGGCAGGGAGCCCCCAGGCGGCCGCAACAGGTGCGCCAGGGCCGCCCACACGGCTCAGGTCGTCCCCGCCCCTGCGCCGACCCCCGACCCCTTCCGCCGCCGGGGCCCCGCCGTTACCTGCAGCGGCGGCTCCCGAGTTCCGGGAGGGAGGCCCAGGGCCGGTGGCTTTCCCCGCGGGCAGGCCCACTCGCCCGACGGACGCCGTGGGTCGGCGACGGCGGGGCCCGCAGCCTGCTACCCCAGACGTCGGGGCACAGGTCCCGCGGGGCCGCGGGGGCCCTCAGGGAGAGCGCGACCCCCTGACCAGGCCTCAAGGGAAGTGTCCTCAGCTGGTGACCCGGCCGCCACCCTCACTCTGTGCCCCCGGCGACGCGAGGGTCCTGACGCGCGCCCTCACTTCCTGCCGTTTTTGGTCCCTCCCGCTCGCCGTTCCTCTGGTCCCGCCCACTCCGCCTCCGGGTTGTCAGGGCAACCGTAGCGACGCCGGCCCTGGAGGAGAGGAATTAGGAGCTCGGGGGCTCGCCCGCGGGGGCCTGGGAGCAGCAGACCATGGAGCCCCAGAGTAAGGAAGGCCCGGGCTGGAGCTGGGGCCGGGGCGGGCGGCCTGGCTGGGGCTCCCTGAGAACGAGTGTGGGCGACCCGCATGCAGCTCCGCTGGCTTCGACTCTTGGATAGGGAAATACGGTTTGCGTCTCCTCCTTGCGCTTTTGAGGTTGGGCCGCCGGCGCCCGAGGATCTGCACTGGGAGCGGGGGAGACGGGAGAGCCCCGAGGTATGGGCGGGAGGGCGCAGCGCCCCCAGCGCTTCCTGAAACTTCTCCCAGACAGTTCCGTTTACTCATCCTCCTACTGTCATAATTTTAGTTAGTTTGGTAGTTTGGTTCATTAATTGTAAATAGCCCATTCTTCCAAAATGTCAGCAATTAAACACGCCACGAGGCTGGGTCTATTAGAGACCCCTGTCCTCCTCTCCCTGCCTCCCACCCACACCCCCAGTCTACGACTTAGACAAAAAAAAAAAAAAAGAGCTTTGTCTAAGTGTATTTCATTCATTATTAGGGGTTCTACAAATTAGGACATTCAAAAAATGTTTATGATTTCTTTTTCTGTTTTCACATGTTGCTTTTGATGTATGGCAAAAGTCGTGCAGTTTGGAGTTATCAGATCTAACTTGAGCTCTCACTTACCGTTTTTGTTGTTGTTTTACCTTTCCAGGGACTTTGTGCCAAGGCCCTTCTTTGTCTGTCCCGCCTAAGCTGTCTTATTGTTGCTTTTGTTCTCAAAATAAGGGCAGTGTTTTTTATGGAGACTTAAAAGATCTAAAACCTTTATGGAAGAATGCAGTCTGAGTCTCAAAACTAAGTCGTCTTTTCTTGTACAATTTCGGAAATGAAGTACTCATACCAAATCTATTCTCTGGGAAAAATGTTGGCATTTTTAAAGGTCATTCGTTTTCCAGCAAGAAAGTTTCAAATACTTTTTACTTTTCTTTTAACTCATTTGCTGAGGAAAAAGCGTACAAATTGTGACTTATAGTTGCTTGATAGATTTTTGTACAGTATTTGTCATTTGCATTTACAGCTCTTTGGAGTCTACGTTTTTTTCAACCTAGTGAAATAAATTTAGCATACAAAAATGATAAAATTTTTGTCTTATGTCAAACTGATGCCAGGCTGTGTATATTCCCGCCTTAGACAAGAAGTGAGTTGAAATATATCTTTTAAAAACAGCCACTTTATTTCTTCAGATTTATGTCATTATTTACATGTGTGAACCGTAACTTCAGGTTCTTTAGTGCTCACTGTCTTATTGATTCGTTCATTTATAGTAGTTATTATGTTACAGCTCTGTTCTAGGGATTGAGAATTGAACAATGGATAGGACAGTATTCGTTTTGGTCATCCCAGGAAGGCTAAGCAGAGACTTGCTGAAAAGCTACTCAAGTCTTGGTGGGGTTTGGAGATTGGGGGAAGAGGAGATGGACAGAAGTCTCCCAAGAGGAAGTAGTACTAGGTTTGCAGAATGACCCCGCAGCGAATGGGGGCAAGGGATTCTAGGCAGTGGGAATTACTTGTACATAGGCTCTGAGACCTGAGAGCAGCGTGGGTTTGAGGCTCACAGTAGGAAGATTAGTAAAGCTGTAGCTATAGAGGAGGAGGAAAAAACTGGGTTGGGAAGAGGGAGGAGAAATGAGATTAAGGCTGGAAAAGTCAGCCAGAGCCAGATCAGGAAGGCTCTGTAACCATGTAAGAAATGTGTTACGTATATGAACTATACATTTATGTCTTGTGACATTGGATTTTGAAGTAGAAAATATTTAATTTATACCTGGGAATGACTGTAAATATTTCTTTTCACATATTCTTAAATGATTTTATCAATTTAATTTTAAGTAATTCAAATAATCATTTATCGTTTTGATTTTTTGTTTGTTCATTTGTTTTGAGATGGGGTCTTGCTCTGTCACCCAGGCTGGAGTATAGTGGTGCACTCACAGCTCACTGCAACCCTGAACTCCTGGGCTCAGTCTTCTCACCTTAGCCTCTTGAGAAGATGGGACTGTAGGTGTGGAACACCATACCCAGATAATTTTTTATTTTATTTTATTTACTTTGAATAGAGAGAAGGTCTGGCTCTGTTGCCCAATTTGTTCTCGAACCCCTGGCCTCAAGTGATCCTTCTGCCTTGTTCTCCCAAAGTGCTAAGATGGCAGATGTGAGCCAGCACACCCAGCTTGGAAATTCTTTTACAGTCTAATAAACATCATTTGGATAAATATTTACTACCGTTCATAGTAAATATTTAAAAGGACAAGATTAAATGATCTCTGAGGTTTCTTTTAACTTGGAGATTCATATCCAACCAGATTTCACCTTAGACTGAAGTTATTTCCTTCTGTCAAAGATAATGGAAGCACCACAGATGTGACATCAACAAGTATTACAGTTCTACATAATTACATTTATACTGTCAGCAGTATAGTAACAATACATTGTTTATATCAATATTATCTAACATATTTTAAGCCCTGTTCCTTTTGTTACTGAGGGCTCTAAAATAACATTTTACAAATATAGTTGAATATAGCATCAGTAAATTGATTATGAGGAAGAATCCTTCATAATTGCTTTTAAGGATTAAACGTATATCTAAGGACAACACCAAGGAACTACTAGAAATAACCCTCGAGTCGTTCTTATCCATTCTGTTTCCACACACTTAGTTTTCTATTACTTTTAGGAATGACCTTTGTTAACTAAGGTATTAAAATCCAATAAACATAAACTCTTCAAACCCCACAGCTGCATCATACTCTGGCAGTAAGCGGAGGAAGGCAGGGGCTACCACTGTTTTACAGAATAATAATAAGTCAATGATCCAAGAAATGACTCCTCAGGGAACGGACAAATTAAATAAGTTCACAACCTTGGGCTGTTCAGAGTGGTTTTCACTCTTGACTTGCACATTTACGTCTTTAATTATTTTCTTGCTAAACCAAGTTCAGTGTTGGAAAGATAGCTCATGTATAAAATAACATGGAAAACATACATCACATTCCATTTGTTTTGGGTTTTTTTCTTTTTTCTTTGTTTTTGGAGAATAGTTCAATATTACTATCAATTCCTAATTTCTTAATGAGTGTCAATACCAAGGGACGGCTTTGAGGAATCTTTAGCCCAAATCTAAGCAAACATATAATCTGAATAAAAACTGTGTGTATTTATCCAATGCAGCATCAAAAGAAGCCCCCAGCTCCCACTTGATGCTGTGTGTTCTGTAAATTCTTGCTATATATATTTTTAAAATCTGGGGTTAGTTTAGGCTGAGCAGGCAGCAGTTTCCTGCTATACATTTTGTTGTTTTGTTGTTTTGTTGTTGTTGTTTTTAGAGAGACAGGATCTTGCTAGGTTGCCCAGGTATACCTCAAACTCCTAGGTTCAAAGAATCCTCCTTCATCGGCCTCCCGAATAGCCCGGACTGCCTACCACCCTCACGTATGTTTTTAAAGAAATGGTAAATAGAGATCTAAGGTATTCCAGTGACTAAGGGACTGAGACTTCTCTCTCCGAACCTGTTTCTCCACTAGTTTTCCAAGCCTTCCCTTACTCCATCCTGAAACATGAGTCATCCTTGGCTCCTCATTTTTACTCACCAATCCTCACCCACCCTACTCCATCTACCAGCAGGTCTGTTTATTCCACATCCAAATTATACCCCAAATGTGCTCCTTCCTCTCCCTCCCTACTGTAATCGTTGGTACTCCAAGCCACCATGCTACATAAATTATGATTGGGAACTCTAATAATTTCTGCATGTCTTCTCACACTGCTACCTGGAAGCCAGAGTGACCTTTCAAAATATACGTCAGATAGATCATATCGCCTCTTCAAACTCGTCACACATCTGATCTTAGACATATGCTTTAAGCATATTAGTCTTCTTGTAGTCCCTCAAACAAGCTTTCTGGTCTTTGTCTCTGAACAAGCTTTTTCCTCTGCCAGGAATGCTATTCCCTCCTGCTCTGGCAGGTCTGACTCCTAATGTCCTTCAATCTTTGCTTAAATTTCACCTCCTCAAGCCCTTCTCTGGCTTCCTAAAGTGGTGGTGCCCCCCTCTTTGATGTTATTCTATCTCTGCACTTTTCACAGCAATAATCAGAACTTGTAATTATTTTGTTAATATTTAAAATCTGGCTGGACGTGGTGGCTCACGCCTGTAATCCCAGCACTTTGGGAGGCCAAGATGGATGGATCATCTGAGGTCAGGAGTTTAAGGCCAGCCTGGCCAACATGGTGAAACCTCCGTTCCTATTAAAAATACAAAATTAGCTAGGCATGGTGGTGCAAGCCTTTAATCCTAGCTACTCACGTGGCTGAGGCAGGAGAATTGCTGGAACCTGCGAGGTGGAGGTTGCAGTGAGCCAAGATAGCACCACTGTGCTCCAGCCTGGGAGACAAGAGCAAAACTCCGTCTCAAAAAAAAAAAAAAAAAATCTTTCTTCACTCGACTGTAGGGTGACGGAATTGGTCAGGGGCCCTGTTGTCTGCCCTGTTTGCCATCCTGTCCCTAGTGCCTGACACGGGGTAAACTTTACACATTCATGAATGGATGGCGCTGCTGTTCACAGACGCTGCTGTTCACAGACGGATGCCTTACCTGCTTTTATTTCCTTAAGAGTATTGTGGTGTACTTAAAAAAAGAAAGCCATTTAATTCTACATTATTCTACATCACAAAGGGCTGTGCTCCAGTGAAATTTGAAGTGCCTCTTGTGGAGTGTGCTTTGAGTAAAGTTCATTTAAATCAGGTGCTTATAAATATCAGGTCGATTACAAATACGGTGCTCCATTTTCTTTTCTAACTTAAGCGAGATGTTTTAAGAGTCTCATTCTATCAGGTAAGATTAAGGAAAGAGGCAGGTATTTTATTTTTTGGATCAAGAGGCCTCAAGGTCATAAGACCTAAAAATTTTTGCACTGCCAGGCAGTACTTGCTCATTAATTATCTGGGAGACTGGTAAGGATTTAAAAGTAATTTCTTCTTTAAGCCCAGGAATCATTTAAAAAATCTGTGTAACATTTTTTTTCTCATGTAGTCTTAGCCACTGAAGAAAATTCTATCAATTAGATTATAACTCAAATCCCATCAAGAAATAAATGCTTATGTAAATCAAGATTAAAACTTTTTTTAAAAAAAACATTTTCAAAGCAGCATTTTTAAACAGTCATGTTTTAAAATCCCCATCAAAATGCTAAAATTCATTGTGATTCTGACCTCTGATGCTGTCAGCCACAGGAAGAGGCAAAACGACTTGAGGCTTGAAGCTGTGTCTCTCCCGAAGCTCAGGTTCACCAGACATACTCTCCAGGTGGAGGCTGCTCCTCAGAATTCAGGCTTTACTTCTTGACAGGAGAAAGAAGCAGTGTTAAAAGTTTATTCTGAACTAGCCAACCAGATTAAAGGAGGGGTTTGTGCATACCAACCTCATCCCAGAATGACCTGAGTGACTCATTACATACAGACGGTGATGCAGACTCATTAACAAGTAAACAACTCACACCAGCGCTCTATGTTCACAGGGCTGGGAGCATTCTTGGATATTTCTCTTAAGGGAGGCTGGAAGAAGGGAGGAGGCATTCCTTTCTCCTGGAGGCAGGTGCCAGTTCCTTTTGCTGTGCCCCAGCCCCCTTCCAGGTTGTTAGAAACTCTTCCAGGGCTTTTCTCTGGAATGTCCTCTCCTCCCCACACTCCTGCCTCCTCCCCCTGCCTGTCCACCTTTTTGTCCTTTAAGACCTCCCTTGGCCAGGCGCAGTGGCTCTCACCTGTAATCCCAGTCCTTTGGGAGACTGAGACAGATGGATCACCTGAGGTCAGGAGTTGGAGACCAGCCTAGCCAGCAGGGTGAAACCCTGTCTCTACTGAAAATACAAACCTTAGCCAGGCGTAGTGGTGCATGCCTATAATCCCAGCTACTGTGGAGGCAGAGGCAGAAGAATCGCTTGAACCCAGGAGGCAGAGGTTGCAGTGAGCCTGGATCACACCACTGCACTCCTGCCTGGGCAACAGAGTTAATGAGACTCCATTTCAAAAAAAAAAAAAACAGAAAACCTCTCTTGGACATCACCATCTCTTAGAAACTTTGTGTGTATATTTACCCTCTACCACCCCAAATCAAGAGTTAATCTCTTCGTCCTCAGTGCTGTGTCTGCACTGTATTAATACTTTTGTCAGTCCAACATGTAATCTATATATTTATATGTTCAACTCTCCCTTGAGAAGTTTTCTGGAGACAGGGATAAGATCTTCTTTCTAGACTCTAGTGAATCATTTTGTTCATGTTGGTGGAAGTAAATGAAGGAATGGGATGATCAGTCACAGACTTTCAGTTTTTAAAATGACCTCACAGGTCCAGTCAGCCTGAGAGAAGCCAACAGGTTAGTTAGCTTATTCAGCTACTTAGGAAGCTGAGGCGGGAGAAGTGCTTGAGCCTGGCAGTTTGGATGCAGCCTGGGCAACAAGTTGTGACCCAATCTCTAATTTTTTAAGTTTTTATTTTTTAAATTTAAATTAACTTACTCAGGCTAGTTCTCTACTTTAGTTCTCTACTGAAGTAATTCACCCTAAATTAAGACTAGCATCGCTAGTTTAGTGTATTACTCGTCTCTAGGCTGTTTGTTTGTTTATTTATTTATTTTTGAGACAGAGTTTTGCTCTTGTCCCCAGGCTAGATTGCAATGGCGCGATCTAGACTCACTGCAACCTCCACCTCCCTGGTTCAAGCGATTCTCTTGCTTCAACCTCACATGTAGCTGGGATTACAGGCTCATGCCACCACGTCCAGCTAATTTTTGTATTATTAGTAAAGATGCGGTTTTACCATGTTGGCCAGGCTGGACTGGAACTCCTGACCTCAGGTGATCCACCCGCCTCGGTTTCCCAAAGTGCTGGAATTACAGGTATGAGACCCCACGCCTGGCCAATTTTTATATTTTTAATGGAAATGGATGGATATTTTAGAAAATACAAATCTGAAGCATATAGCTTGATGACAGCTTTGCAGATTGAGCATTCTCAGTCATTACCACCCAGATAAAAATATAGAACATCCCTTGCACTCCAGAAGCCTTCTTGTACCTTTCTCGTTGACATCCTCATCTGGGTAACCGCTATTGGTATTTCTGTCACCATGGATTAATTACATGTTTTTGAACTTTATTTAAAGGGAGTGATAATGTGTACATTTTCCCCCCTTTGGCTTGTCTTGCTTAACATTTTACCTGTGAGCTTCAACCAGGCTGTTACATGTAGCAGTAGTTTGTCCTTTTTTATTGTTACATAGTATTCTTTTGTGTGAATATCCCATGATTTACTTATCTGTTCTTTTGTGAATGGATTTGGATTGTTTTCAGTTTGGGGCTATTAGAAATAATACTGCTATAAGTATTCTCGTACATGTCTTGGTGCACACTTGTGCATTTCTATTGAATTTATAGCTAGGAGTGGAACTGCTGAGTCATGTTCAGCTTTAGTAGCTATCCCCAGTGTTACAGAATTGTACCAGCTGTGTATGACAGAGCTCCTATCAAGCAGAGTCCCAAGAAAATTAAAAAAAGAAAGAGAGTTACCATTTCTCTACATCCTTGACTATGCTTGGCCCTTTGCTGTTTCTAAATTTTGCCAGTTTAATGGCCACGCGGAAGTATCTCATTGTGTTTTAAATTATATCCCTGCTGATAAATGATATTAAACACCTTTTCATTTGTTTTTATAGGCTACTTGATTGTCCTTCCGTGACATGCTTGTTCAAGTCTTTTACCCCTATTTCTGCTTGGTAATCTATCCCACAAAGTCTAAAATATTTACTCTCTGGCCCTTTACAGGAGGCTTGCTGACCCCTGCTCTACAGTGTACTGCTGAGCAAGTTCTGACATTTGAGTTCCTTGAGTTCAGGCCCCCTTTAGATACTGGTTTCAACCAACCAACCAAGCAACATGTTAGTGTCACTCCCAACTGCTTGAGCAGAGGATTCCAGAATCTCTGTTGAGCACATCCCATTAATTCAGCCTGGTCCAACATTTTTTTTTGTCTTTCAACTGATCCTACACCCTTAGGAATCATTTCTATTCATATTATCCAAGTTTCTGTCAATATAAATCAGCAAAACCTTATACTTGTTTTGTTGTGTATTGCACCTCCCCACAGGTCCTGCTTTTTACCTTACTATCTGGGTTTTGTTGGGACTTAAGTCTTGTTTCAGGTCTAGAATTAATTAGAGGTGGTAGGGCAGGTTGTAAGGAGCACCAGCAGTTTCCTGCAAAGTAGCTACCTCAGGGGAGGCCTTTACAGCATCTTCAGCTAAGGGAAGAGCATCTTCAGCTAAGGGCAGACTAACCTCAGAAATGGAGCAAAGAGCTGCTTCTACTGGGAAGGAGACTCAGCAGAATTTAGGGGCTTAAGGTTTCTAGCTTCATTGGATTCTGTCCTCATCACTCCATCCTAATTTTCAGGGTCTTACTCCTTCCCAGCCAGTGCCCTGACTATAACATAAGAGACCTTGAGATTAGGAATTTATCTTGTAATTAAGCCATCCACATGATTAGACTTGGGTTTGTTTAGAATCTAAAATTTCTCATCAGAAGTTTTGACCATGCAACTACAGGAGATAAGTTCTTTTTAAGGCAGCCATAGTGCTTTCTTGACCGTGAGCTTGGAATTTAAAGCCACAAATTCATCATCGTCTTCTTTCCTGAAGCTCTCTAGAGCTCTCGAAAGAAGTCAAGTAACCCTGTAATACATCTTATTTTTACTACAGAGTTCTAAGGCAGCAACTACTTGGTTTTCCCAAGTCTTGCTGTCTATAGGCATTTGATGATGGGAATCTAGTTGATATTTTTTTAAGGTTTTTTTTTTTTTTTTGCCACGGCAGGCAGTGTGACCCCTTGCCACTGGGTATCATAACTGTCTTTACATCTTATTAGCTTGGAGAAACAATTCAGATAACTAACTCAGCATTGTACCTATTCGGAAAACTCATCCTCAAGGTTCCGTTCTCTGGATCTCACTTCTGTACTAATATTTGTATCAATTAGGGTTTAATCTAAAAGGCAGAACCACTGTGATTGATATAAATAGTGGTTTATGATGGGAATTAGATCTGACACAATTGTGGGAGCTGGTAGAGAAGTCAATGCAAAAACTGCTGTCTCTTCAGCCAGTGTTGGGCCTGATGTTGCTCTAAGTCAGCAGGGCCAAAACTTGGGAAGAAAATATTGATAAGGAGTTGGGAAGGGTAAGGACAAATTGGAGCCCACAAAGAAAAACTGGAACTTGTGAAGATAAACTGGACCCCTGTCTATCTCTTACCACCTCTAACTTTACTGATAACATGTGATCTACAAGAGAACATGGTGGCCTTCACCAGGAAGCTGGAGACAAACCTGGCACAGCGCTTTGAGCAGCAACTGAAGGAGGAGATCTGGACAATTTCAGAACCACCCCATGACAACAGTGTGTACAATTTGTCACAGTCTCTGGCACCCTTAACAGCTCTGAGAAGAAAATAATGGCTACTGCCCACTTCCCTTCCCAGATCTCCCAGACATTTCTCCTGGGGCTAACCCTCCTAGAGAACCATACAGGGGAGGGAATTCTGAGGGAGTTCTTCAGTGCAGGTAAGTTGACACAGTATAAAACCACCAAACCCTTTATCAAATTATTAGAGTAAGGAAGTTTCTATCTACTCTAGATTGGCTAAGGTATTTTACTAAGGGTTTTTTTTTCTATCATGAAGGAGTATTGAATTTCATCATTGCTTTTCTGTATCTATTGAGATGATCATCTTTTAAAAATGTTAATGTTACTTACCTTGAGGAATTTTCAAATGTCAAACTAACCTTATATTAAAGGAATAAACCCCACATGACTATGGTGTGTATCCTTTTTATAGATTGCTGGATTTAATGTGTGATTTTTTTTTTTTTTTTTGAGAGAGAAGGTCTCACTCTGTCATCCAGGCTGGAGTGCGATGGTATGACCATGGCTCACTGCAGCCTTGACTTCCTAGGCTCAAGCAATCCTCTTGCCTCAGCCCTCTGTGTAGCTGGGATAACAGAACGTGTGTGACCACAACTGGCTAGTTTTTTAATTTTTTGACCTGGAGTCTCACTTTGTTCCCCAGGCTAGTCTTGCCACTTAGCCTAGTTTTTCCTCTGTATTTTAGACGTGGCCTCGGTGTCCTTGAACTGCAAGGAATTAACATTGATTGCAGTATTAGTAAAACCTATCTTCTACTCATCATGAAAAGTCGGTCTTTTTTTTTTTTTGAGACAGAGTTTTACTCTGCCGCCCCGGCTGGAGTGCAGTGGTGCGATCTCAGCTCACTGCAACCTCTGCCTCCCAAGTTTAACTGATTCTTCTGCCTCAGTCTCCCGAGTAGCTGGGATTACAGCCACACATCACCATGCCCAGCTAATTTTTGTATTTTTAGTAGAGATGGGATTTTACCGTCTTGGTCAGGCTGGTCTCGAACTCCTGAACTCTTGATCTGCCTGACTCAAGCAATTGTCCCACCTTGACCTCCTAAAGTGCTGGGAATTATAGGCATGAACCAGTGCACCCAGCTTTATGTGCTTTGTTTTTAGATGGAGTCTAGCTCCCTCACGCAGGCTGGAGTGCAGTGGTGTGATCTCGGCTCCCTGCAACTTCCACCTTAGCCTCCAAGGTAGCTGGGACTACAGAAACGTGCCACAATGCCCGGCTAATTTTTTTGTATTTTTTGTAGAGACAGGGTTTCACTGAGTTAGCCAGGATGGTCTTGATCTCCTGACCTCGTGATCTGCCTGCCTCGGCCTCCCAAAGTTCTGGGATTACAGGCATGAGCCACTGCACCTGGCCTTAATATGCTATTTTAAAAAATGACTTTTGGGTTTATGTTCATGTGACTGATTAGCCTGTAGTTTTACTTTTTGTAATTTTTTAGATTACGTTTGCTATCAAGTTTATGGTAATCTCAAAAAATGTGCATGGCTCTGTTCCCTTTATTTTTGTTCTCTTAAAAGTTTCTGTAGCCTGTTGTTCCAGCTACTCGGGAGGCTGAGGTGGGAGGATTACTGGAACGTGACTGAGAATAGTCACTGCACTCCAGCCTGGGCAACATAGTGAGACTCTGTCCCTAAGATTAAAAAATAAATTCTATAATGTTAGTGTTACTTTTCCCTTTAATTGAAGAATTCACCAGTGAAGCCTTGAGGAACTGGGAATTATTTTTGTGGGAAAGTTTAAATTATGGATTCTATTTATTTAATAGACATAGGAGTTTACATACTACTTCTGTTTGGTTTTGATAAGTTGTGTTTTTCAAACAGTAGGTGTACAACCTTTTAATTTGTTTCTGCCTGTAATAATTCTTTTAAAAATCTTTTAAAAAATGACTTTTCATGATGAGTAGGACATAGGTTTTACTGATGCTGCAATCAGTATTAATTCCTTGCAGTTCAAGGACACTTGAGACTCTAATAATACAGAGGCAGAACTTGGATTTGAGAGAGAACTATGCCTCTTGCACTCTCTGTGACAAGTCTAGTTTCAATGTCACTTTTATCTTAATCTCAAAACATGAGCTTGACTCTGTTCCCTCTATTTTCTCTTAAAAGTTTCTGCAGCCTCTAATCCCAGCTACTCAGAAGGCTGAGGTGGGAGGATCCGTTGAGGCCAGGGGTTCAAGGCTATTTAGTGAAATAAAGAATCAGGAATGAGCATTCCCCTAATACAATTAGAAAATTAAAATCACCTAGAGCTTTGGGGCTGCTTAGAAAGCCCAGAAAGAAGTGCCAAATGAGAAAATAAATTCAGTGGAAAAACTCACTTGAAGGTATCATGGTCAGCTGGGTTTACACCCTTTTGATGCACTTCACATCCTGTGTATTCCACAAAGACTCGCTCCTTTCTAAAGGTTTTGGTTCACGTTCAGCAATAGAATAGCAGCAACCACCATTAGCCTGAGGGCTGGCTAGTCTTTAATATTCTACTGATTCAAAGAAATGATTTTTTTCCCCTCATTTCTAAAGATCTCCCATCTCCATTACAAAAAAAGAAGGAACAGCCAGGCGTAGGGCTCACGCCTGTAATCCCAGCACTTTGGGAGGCCAAGGTGGGCGGATCACCTGAGGTCAGGAGTTCAAGACCGGCGTGGCCAACATGGCAAAACCCTGTCTGTACTAAAAATACAAAAATTAGCAGGGCATGATGGTATATGCCTGTAATCCTAGCTACTAGGGAGGCTGAAGCAGGAGAATTGCTTGAACCGTGAGGCAGAGGTTGCAGTGAGCCAAGATCATGCCACTGCACTCCAGCCTAGGAGACAGAGCAAGAGTCTGTCTCAAAAAAAAAAAAAAAAAAAAATCTTCCAGGAAGTGTTTTGCTAGTGTTTGTTTCTATTTAACATTAAACACTTCCCCAGGCCAATGCATTAGCAGTTAGCTCCTTATTGAACATTATCTGCAGCAAACAGTAGCTGACTTCTAGCTCTCTTCAGTGAACTTGAATTTAAACTTATATAATTCTCTTGACTTCTATTTCATCTTGAAACCTAGAGACTCCTTCCCTTTCCTGCTGATTTACCTTCCACTTATATGTAGTCTGGACCAAACGTCGCACTTTTGTTTCTTGATTACATCTTCAATTATTTTAGTTATTTCTGAGATTCTCTCCTGCAATTTTTCCAACTATCTAGAGAAGAATGTGGCAGGATATGGAGAGTGCATGAATAACATTATGAAGGCTGTGAGCCTTCAAATAAGTAATTTCTCTGAGCCTCAGTTTCCTCCTCTGTAAACCAGGAATAATATTTATTGAACAAAGTTGTTCTAAGGATTAGTGAAATGTATGTAAAGCACTTAGCATTTATTTATTTATTTTATTTATTTATATTTTTTGAGATAGAGTTTCACTCTTGTTGCCCAGGCTGGAGTGCAATGGCACGATCTCAGCTTACTGCAACCTCTGCCTCCCAGGTTTAACCAATTCTGCCTCAGCCTCCTGAGAAGCTAGGATTACAGGCATGCGCCACCACGCCCAGCTAATTTCTTGTATTTTTTAGTAGGATGACTTAACACAATATAAATAAACCTCTGTAACTAGCACCAAGATAAAAAAGCTACTAAGTATTTTAAACCTGGGTCTGATCATATTGCTTTAAAGTTCATGTCTGATAATTCTAACACCTGAATCACTGTGGGTTTGTTTCTCTTTTCTGTTTTTTTGCTCATAGTTTTCAGTCAGTGGGTCATATATCCTAGAATTCCTGGTAACATATACACACATGTGTACATATACGTACTTTTTATTTTTAAAAATTGTCTACCCATTGTAGTCTCCTACATTGGGTACTTATTCCCCATCTATAACTTTTTTAAGACTTTGTTTTTTTTTACTCTTTCTAGACTATATTATTTTACTTTTTGGATAAGTAATATAGTTAAAAGTTTCAAAAATAATTGTGAAAGAGTGTTAGTGAAAAGTCATTCTTGCAATACCATCACCCTCTTCCTGTCCTACAGGTAACCACCATGATTAGTTTCTGGCATGTCATTCCAGAGATAGTTTAAACATTATATATACAAGCAAATTGTGTATGCTGCATTCCCGTCTCTGTTCTGTACTTTGCTTTTTTCATCTAACATTATATTTTGGTGAGTTTTCTGTTTGGTACATAACAAATTTTCTCATTTTAAACAGGTGTATTCTGTTGTATGAATTTATCGTAATTTATTGCACTACTGAGGATCATTCAGTTTGTTTCCAGTCATTTGCTATTGTGATAAGCTGAATAAAAGATGTCCACATTCAAATCCCTGAATCTAGGAATATATTACTTTAAATAGCCAAAGGGGCCTTGGGAGTAAGGATTGTGAGATGGGGAGAGGCTCATGTATCAACCAGGTGGGTGCAATGGAATCAATCACAAGAGTCCTTATAAGTGGGAAGCAGAAGCGTCAGAATCAGAGACGTGATGGGCGAGTGGAAGTGGTGGCTGCAGTGATACAAGATCAAGAGCCGAGGAGCGTGGAAGGCCATCAGCAGTTGGAAGAGGCATGGAAATGGAGTCTCCCCTAGATCCTCCAGAAGGAAACAGCCTTTGATTTTAGCCCCGCAAGATGCATTTCGGACTTCTGACATCCAGGCTCATGGTAAGGTAAGTTTGTGGTTTTTTAAGCTTCTACATTTGTGGTAATTGGTTATAGCAGCAATAGGAAACTAGAACAGCTAGTTTTTACAATTATAAGCAAAGCTGCAAGAAACATTGTGTATCTGACGTTTTGCATTTCGGCAAGTGTATCTGCAGAATAAATGTCTAATGTGGACTTGCCCAGTTAAAGGTAGTTTTGATAATTGTTAAATCGCTCCCCTCTAGAGGGGTTATTCCAGTTTATACTTCCCAGTTGCAATATGAGTGCATACCTCTTTCTCACAGCCTCCCCAACACAGTGTGTTAGCAAACTTGTAGAATTTTTACTCTTCTAATTTCTTTGAATGCCTAATAATACCTGAGTCTTCCTCATCTACACAACATGGTTAGAAGCTCCTTCAGAGTTATGCCTGGGTCCTTATTTCTGTTTTATTCTACGCTGCTTACCTTGGTATCCTTCCTGTTACCTTACTTAGGGCAGGCTCCCTGCACAGGAGGAGGAGATGATACACTCAGCAGCACCTGTGCGTGATAGTTAGAGGGAAAGAAACGCCATGTAGAATCCATTCTATCCAACTATCAAGTTCCATTTAGGAAAACAATGTTTGAACTAAAATATCCTAATGACAATAATTGACTAGTGAAGACTAGAGAAGTGGTTGCCTAGCAATGCCCTGATCGTTTTTGTTGTGGAATGGTTGACATAAGGTGGGACCAACAAACACACAGCACATGTGTGGCCCTGGCAGCTGATTCAGATCCTTCCCACTAAGGTCAACAGCACCCAGGCTCCTGGAGGCAGCCACTCCTCATCGATTATTTGCACATGAGAGAAACCTGTTTGTTGTACCACACTGAAGGACTAACAGCATCACAAACTAACTCAAGTGCTTTTCCAGTGAAGAATGAAACATAAATAGAAAAGAAAATATATCTATTATCCTCCTCTTCCCTTAGCTTGGGAATCATAAATACCTCCATTCCTTCATTTTTTTTTTTTTTGTTGTTGTTTCCTTTTTATTTATTGGCACCGTCAAGGTGTTTGTTTGAGATGGAATTTCCCTCTTGTTGCCCATGCTGGGGTGCAATGGCACCATCTCGGCTCACCGAAACCCCCACTTCTCGGGTTCAACTGATTGTCCTGCCTCAGCCTCCTGGGTAGCTGGGATTACAGGCATGCGCCACCACGCCCGGCTAATTTTGTATTTTTAATAGAGATGGGATTTCCCCATGTTTGTCAGGCTGGTCTGGAACTCCCAACCTCAGGTGATCCGCCTGCCTCAGCCTCCCAAAGTGCTGGGATAACAGGTGTGAGCTACCGCACCTGGGTGTGTGTATGTGTGTGTTTTTTAGATATGAAAACTTTAGGGAGAGAAACAGCTGTCACCTCTTAAAAATGTTAGCAACTTCAATTCATTGCTTTTTAAATACCCTGCTTAATAACTTAACACCCTTGGCTGCAATGTTCAATCTACTTGCTATATAGCGCTTAGCTTTGTTTTTATTTTATTTTTATTTTTGAGATGGAGTCTTGCTCTGTTGCCAGGCTGGAGTGCAGTGGTGCAATCTCAGCTCACTGCAACCTCTGCCTTTTGGGTTCAAGCAATTCTCCTGCCTCAGCCTCCTGAGTAGCTGGGACTACGGGCACGTGCTACAATGCCCAGCTAATTTTTTGTTTTTTAGTAGAGACAGGGTTTCAGCATGTTGGCCAGGATGGTCTCAATCTTTTGGCCTCATGATCCATCCACCTTAGCCTCCCAAAGTGCCAGGATTACAGGTGTGAGCCACCATGCCCTGTTTTCATTTTTTGAGACAGTCTTGCTCGCTCTGTTGTCCAGGCTGGAGTGCAGCGGCCCAGTCTTGGCTCCCTGCATCCTCCACCTCCTGATTTCAAGCAATTCTCATGCTTCAGGAGAGGCTGGGATTATATAGGCTCCCAAGTAGCTGGGATTACAGGCTCCTGCCATCACACTCAGCTAATTTGTGTTTTTAGTAGAGACGGGGTTTCACCATATTGGCTATCAGGTCTCAAGTCATCCACTTATCTTGGCCTCCCAAAGTGTTGGGATTACAGGCGTGAGCCATGGCTTCCAGCCTGTTGCTTAACTTTAATGTGAACCAGAGTTAGCATACACATTCAGAATTCTTTGAACTTCAAAGAAACCACAAAACTTAATATGTATTGTGGAAATACAAATTAGAACAATCTATTGACTGTGAGCCCACATATTTTTGTTTATTGAAAACAGAAAAGTATGCAAATGGATGAGGCCTTTTAAGGGAATCTTGTGGCTTCTCAGTCCTTGCTGTTCTGAATTGGTGATTATTGACAAACACCCAACAGCTGATTCTAAAGGTACTGGTAATTCTTTATCCTTAGCTGACTGCACTCCATCCTTATCTGATTGCACCTACATTTTGCTTGTTGCTCATTCTGCAAGACACTTAAACTCAGGCCGTTAGTAGTCTGCCAAAAGGAGGAACGGAAGGCATGTTTATGAAACAGCTGTCATGAGGCCTGGCGCTCGCTCGGTGAGCTTCATTCACTAATCAGTTGTCAGACGGTAACTTGATAACAGATAACTTCAGTATGAGTCAGGCTAGTTTGCCACAGCTGTCTCTTGTAAAAGTTCTCCTCTGATAATAGTCATTGCTACCACTTCGAAACAGCATATGTTAACTTTGAGTTAATTTTAGATAAACCCGGGTTAATTTACAAATTGTGGCACCAACAACACAGTTAGGCAAGGCAGCATGGATGGGTATTGGAATCCGTCAATCCTGGGTTGCTGTGTGCCAGTTCTGGGACTGGGGGCAGGTTGTGGCAGCCCTGAGCCTTCTGCTTCACCTGTGTCAGGGGAGGGTGAGACCTACCTTGCAGGGGTCTTGTGAAGAGTAAATGAGATACTGTGCCTACCATCGTGCCTGGCCTGTCAAGACCAGGCAGCTTACAGAGAAACTCTTGATATTACCTATGAAGCAAGATTCGGAAGAGAAACAAATAAAAATACAGACAGATCAGTGAAACAAAGGACTGTCAAATAAAAACCACAAAGAGAGGATGTTTGTGAGTGGAGGGGGATGGATCTCCTCTTCCACCGAGCAGTGAATATCATGAGAAAATCTCTCTACCTGAATCTACCTCTTATTCTCCACTTAAATTGAGAACCGTTAGAACTCTTCTAAACTTGCTAAGTACTCACTACAGTATGAAACCCTGCCTGCCTCCCAAACAACTTCCTATGGATATTAGATTTTTTAAACATAGGATATGGTAAGTGACAGTCTTCATTCCTTGAGGTTACATTCTAAATTTGTATTACTTTTTATGTTTCAAAGCTCTAGCTCAGCATCTGTGTATGCCTTTTATGAAAAAAGTCTCAGTAGTCTCTCTTTATGTGGTGATTTCTACACCACAGCCTTAGGTAGTGTAAGCTTCATGAGGACAGGAGCCAGCCCTGGCCGCTCAGTGTCACCAGCATGTTTGCCGGGTAGACATCCCTATGGCAGGCACCCAAGTATTGGTTGAGTAAGTAAATGGAAGACTGGAAAATGTAAGCTGCACTGGAAACTTGAGGATGGACACACCCCCCAGTGATTTGGGAAAAGAAAGATTGGTCCAAAGCAATGTTTCTTAACCGTATTTTCATTATCAAAGAGAAAACTAAACACTCCCTAACAGAAATTAAAAACTAAAGGAATAAAATTTTTGTTAGATTATGTAGAGCTTTGAAAGGCCAAGAAGGACCCTTTTAATATCAAATCTTAACTCCCAACTCCAGAAAACTAGTTTTTGCTCAGATACTGGCTCAGTGGAGAATATGTAATGTGAAGCTGGAGTCTCCTGGTTTGTAAGCTTATTTTCACTTCCTGAAGGATTGAGTCACTGTAGAAGGGGAGGTGGGATAGTGGAAACCAGAAGTGATGTCTGTGAACTCCAGGGCTGACTTAGGTGTGGAGGGGATGAGATAGAACTGCTGGTGGGGAGCCCACATCTGATCCGAGCGAGCTGGGAAGGCAGAAAGCACTTGGCAAAGCCCAGGGAAGGATCAGGAGAGACTGGTAGATCCAGTACTCCTGTGCCTTGAGGCTGGTCAGTGATTGGCAGTGTATTAACCTAGGGTGGCTCTAATTTTAATGTGTCAGTGAAAGGGATCCTGCTATAACTCCTGAGGCACTCCTGAGACACGGGGGCCCAGTGTTCTGCATTTCTGACAAAAACACTGCAGGGGACCTCCAGGCTGCTGTTTCCACAGGCCACACTTGAGAAGCATGACAGTTACCTCACCTGTGCATATATTGTTAGATTAACTTTTCAAAAACAGGAAAAATTATCACTCATACAGATATAAAAATAAGTGTTAAATATTGTATTAATGAAGCAAGCAGTGAGATGTTACAGCCAGTTCAAAAGGGAACCCGAAGGACAGATGTACATCTATTACTCAGAATATTGAAATAAACTTGAAATTGATGCCTAAGTGGCTTTGCGATGTGGAGGATTGGGCCTTCCAAGGCAGGTTGATTTGCATGTTTATAAACAATCATTTGCGTTATCAGTTCTTTTCAACTTCACATACCATAAAACAGGTGAAAGGCTAGACTAGAAAACCTTAAAAAGGCTGGGTGCGGTGGCTCACGCCTGTTATCCCAGCACTTTGGGAGGCTGAGCTAGACAGATCGCTGTGAGCCCAAGAGTTCAAGACCAGCCTGAGCAACATAGTGAGACCCTGTCTCTACAAAAATAAATCAATAAATAAATAAAATAAAAATTAACTGGGTATGGTGGCATGAGCCTCTAGTCCCAGCTACTCGAGAGGCTGAGGTGGGAGAATCCCTGGAGCCAGGGAAGTAAAGGTTACCATGAGCCAAAATCATGCTCTTGCATTCTAGTCTGGGTGACAAAGGGAGATCCAGTTTCAACAAAAAACAAGTCTGAAAAAGTGTGATCTAAACAATGTGTAGTGTTTCTACTGAAGCAGTTTTCCCTGTGATTTCTAGTGATTGGCATTGTCAAATTGTAGATTGCTCTCTCTATTAACTTGACAGTTTGTAATAACTTCTTGAGATTAGCAGTTTGTCTCTTTCTTCAGTTTAATCATCATATTTAGCTCCTCTGTGTAGTATGAAAAAGTAATGAGAGCTTTTTTTTTTTTTTTTCCTCCTAGATGGAGTCTTGCTCTGTCACCCAGCTGGAGTGCAGTGGTACAATTTTAGCTCACTGCAACCTCCGCCTCCTGGCTTCAAATGATACTCCTGCCTCAGCCTCCCAAGTAGCTGGAACTACAGGCATGCACCACCACACCCAGCTAAGTTTTGTATTTTTAGTAGAGACAAGTTTCACCATGTTGGCTAGGATGGTCTTGATCTCTTGACCTTATGATCCACTTGTCTTGGCTTCCCAAAGGGCTGGGATTACAGGCATGAGCCACTGAGCCCAACCATGAGAGCTCTTAAGTAGAATTTCCATCTATAAAAAGTAGCTGCTGTCAGTATTCATTCCCCTCACGTAGGTTTATGAAGAAGGCATTTTAAAAAGAGAACCTCTGTCATCGATCAGGGACACGATCTACCTTCTCTGTGAGCCTAGGACAAATTCTCTTTTTTTTTTTTTTTCCTTTGAGACAGTCTCGCTCTGTCTTCCAGACTGGAGTGCAGTGGCGCAGTCTTGGCTTACTGCAACCTCTTACTGGTTCAAGCAATTCCCCTGCTTCAGCCTCCCGAGTAGCTAGGATTACAGGCATGCGCCACCACACCTGGCTAATTTTTTGTATTTCAGTAGAGATGGGGTTACATCATGTTGGCCAGGATAGTCTCAATCTCCTGACCTCGTGATCCACCTGCCTCAGCCTCCCAATGTGCTAGGATTACAGGTGTGAGCCACGGTGCTCTGCCAATAAATTCTTTTGATTGTCTATTTGGTACAATATAAAAAACCTGTAGTGAAAATATACCGTTTGTATTATACATAACAGCCAAAAGGTGGAAGCAAGCCAAGTGTCTATTCGCAGATGAATAAATAAAATATATCTATGGCCAGGCGCGGTGGCTCACGCCTATAATCCCAGCACTTTGGGAGGCCGAGTCGGGTGGATCACGAGGTCAAGAGATCAAGACCATCCTTGTCAACATGGTGAAACCCTGTCTCTGCTAAAAATACAAAAATTAGCTGGGCATGGTGGCACGTGCCTGTAGTCCCAGTTACTCGGGAGGCTGAGGCAGGAGAATTGCTTGAACCCAGGAGGCGGAGGTTGCAGTGAGCCTAGATCGTGCTATTGCACTCCAGCCTGGGTAACAAGAGCAAAACTCCGTCTCAAAAAAATATATCTATATACTATATATACACAGTAGACTACTATTCGGCCTTAAAAAGGAAGGAAGTTCTGACACGTGACCTGGAAGACGTTATGCCAAGTGAAACAAGCCAGTCACCAAAGAACAAGTATTTGATGTGATTAGGTTCTTGATATACTACTCCCAGGCAGGCACCTTGGCATAGTGAATGTTTGAAGCTGAAGGAATGTGAGAAATGGCAGGAAGGACTCTCTGACTTTCCCACCCTCTTCTCTGACACAGGTCACAAGGCCCTTGGGTGAGAGGTGACCTCCCTGTTCCTGGAGGAAGGAGCATCCTTCCCTCTGAAGATAATGCCGAGGGGAATCTGAGTGAAAGCTTCTGCTGTTTCTCCTGGTTTACTACACTTAGCTCCTACCCGTTCTTCTCCTCTCACATTTTCCGCTTCTCTCCACTTTTGCTCAAACTGTTAAGCAAAAATTATGGGAGGTCATTCTTTTGGGCTGAGCTCTTGCACTGCATCCCAACAGATCAGACCGAACCAAATCGGAGTTACTAATGCTAAATGCTATGTCATCAAACTGAAACCTTAGGGAAGCAGATAGATCCCCAAACAGACCAGTTTTTCCTGAAAACATGAGATTCCAGTCTACTTGAATCAGAGTAAGAAGGAAGTCCCCTGTAACCATTACAAAAAAGTAAATGAAGTAATTTGATGTTAACCAATCAGGTTTTTCTATTCTGTTTCCTTGTTTTCACCTTATAAAACCTGTGGCTCTGTTATTACCCAGTGGGAGCTCTCATTCTATTTTGTAGAATGGAAGGTGCCCAGGTTCATGAATCATGAATAAAAGCCAATTCTATAAATTTGTTGTAGTCTTGACAAATTTCATATAAAACCTAACTTGTAATTTAGTCTTTTGACAAACCTAATATAAAAATTAAATGAAATATTTAACCGTTTCTTCAGGTCTTCATTTCCTTAAAAAGGCTCCTAGTTACATCAAGTCATTTCCAGAAAAAAGTTTTTTTCTGTGTCATGTCAAAGTTAAGAAAATTTATGTTTTTCTCTTGTTAATCTGTCTTTTGGTGTAAGAGCCCCAGCCAATAAATTAGAAGGGTAGAGGAAAAATATTTTTCCTTCCTTACATAATGATTCCACTTACATGAGGTACCTAGATCAAATTCATAGAAACAAAGTAGAATGGTGGCCAGGCTCAGTGGCTCATGCTTGTAATCCCAAAATCTTGGATGAGGAGGGAGGATCGCTTCAGCCCAAGAGTTCAAGACCAGCCTGGTAAACGTGGTGAGACCTCATCTCTACTTTAAAAAAAAAAAAAAAAAGTCAGGTGTGGTGGCACATACCTGCAGTCCCAGCTACTGGGGAGGCTGAGGTGGGTGGATCACTTGAATCTGGGGGTTCAAGCTTTCAGTGAGCTATGATCATGCTACCGTACTTCAGCCTGGGCAACAGAGTGATATCATGTCCAGAAAAGGTAGCTGGGTGGTTGCCAGGGGCTTGAGAAGAATAAGGAGTTATTACTTACTGAGTACAGAGTTTCAGTTGGGGATGATGAAAACATTCTGGAGATAGATGGTGGTGATAGTTGCACAACTGTGAATGCACTTAATGCCAATGAACTGTACACTTACAAATGGTTAAAGTTGACTGGGCGCAGTGGCTCACGTCTGTAATCTCAGCACTTTGGGAGGCCACGGTGGGTGTGCCACCAGAGGTCGGGAGTTTGAGACCATCCTGGCCAGCATGGTGAAACCCCATCTCTATTAAAAATATAAGAATTAGCCGGGTGTGGTGGCAGGCACCTGTCATCCCAGCTACTTGGGAACCTGAGGCAGGAGAATTGCTTGAACTCGGGAGGCGGAGGTTGCAGTGAACTAGGATTGCACCATTGCACTCCAGCCTGGGCAACAGAGCAAGACTCTGTCAAAAAAAAAAAAAATAGGTTAAAATAATAAGTTATATATACTTTACCATGATGAAGACATTTTATAAGCACCACTTACCGTTTCATCGCCTGTTAAATGCTAAGTGCTTTATATACATTTCACTAATCTTTAGAACAACTTTGTTCAGTAAATATTATTCCTAGTTCATAGGTGAGGAAACTGAGGCTCAGAAAGATTAGTTATTTGAAGTCTTACAGCCTTTATAATGTTACTCATATACTCTTTATACCTTAGATAGTTGGATAAATTGCAGGGGAGAATCTCAGAAACAACTAAAATAATTGAAGATGTAATCAAGAAACAAAAGTACAGGGTTTGAATGGAGACCAACTAAAGATGGCTGGGACTGGTTCAGGCTACATACAAGTGGAAGGTAAATCAGTAGGAAAGGGAAGGAGTCTCTAGGTTTCAAGATGAAATAGAAGTCATGAGAATTATATAAATTTAAATTCAATTCACTGAAGAGAGCTAGGAGTCAGCTACTGTTTGCTCCAGATAATATTCAGTAAAGAGCTAACTGCTAATGCATTGGCCTCGGGAAGTATTTAATGTCAAATAGAAACAAACACTAGCAAAACACTTCCTGGAGGTAAGAATGCTCCTTTTTTTGTAACGGACCTGGGAGATCTTTAGAAATGAGGGAAAGAATCATTTCTTTGAATTGGGTAGAGTATTAAAGACTAGCTAGCCCTCAGGCCAATGGTGGTTGCTGCTATTCTATTGTTGAACGTGAACCAAAACCTTTAGAAAGGAGCAAGTCTGTGGAATACACAGGATGTGAAGTGCATCAAAGGGGTGTAAACCCAGCTGACCATGATACCTTCAACTGAGTTTATTTATTATCCCACTGAATTTATTTAATCTTCTCATTTTGCACTTCTTTCTGGGCTGACTTTTTAAGCTGCCCAAAGCTCTAGGTGATTCTACTTTTGTAATTGTATTAATTCTCTTGAGAATGCCCATTCCTGATTCTTCGCTTCACCAAATAGTAGCAGTATAACCTTATTTGTTTCTGCCTATAATAATTCTGGAGTCTTTAAACAAAAAAGATTGTGACTTTTCATGATGAGTAGAAGATAGATTTTACTGATGCCACAATCAATATTAATTCCTTGCAGTTCAAGGACACAGAGACCCTGTCTAATATATTCAGAGGTAGAACTTGGACGTGGGAGATGTCTCCTGCCTCGTGTTCTCTGTGGCTCTGCTTTCTGTTGTTACTTTACTCAGTGAAGCTGCTTTTGTCTTCTTGCTGACAACTGTCAAACATGAAAGGTCATTTCAGGCTATAGCAAAGGAGCATGACGTCGGCAGAACAAATCGGCAATCATTTGGCCTGTACTCGTTGCTTTTTGTTTTTTTCTGGACTTAGGATACAGACCAAACCTTGGCATTTCTGGCCTTTGAGTCTTTCTCAACTGTGATGATAATACATTAGCTCTTCTAGAAGTTAGATGTGACTTTGGACTAAGTCTTTCATAAGGTGGCTAAATGAATTCATATTGCTCATCACAATTCACTAGATTGGTTAAGCAGGAAATGTACAGAGATCTTTGTTTCTTTGCTGAAAATGTTTTTCTTAATTGAGAAACTTCTAATAGTATCTTCTGGAGTAGTCCTAGAAATAAGTGCAAATGATTGTTTTTGGCAGGAGGCCACACACACGTTTCTGCTTCTCTGATTTATGGGTAGCACTGACATAACTTGTTAAAAACAACGATCATAGATAGCTCACGAATCAGACTTCGGCTCAGCCGCTGTAGCTGCTGTTGACCCAGAGGGACCACTGGGGTCCTCACATCTCAGGGCAGCACATCATTTGTAGCAACCTTTTATGAAATTAGGTGACACTCTTGATTGGCATTTCTTTTTATAGAGGTTTAATATGAGTTTATATCTCTTTAAATATCAGTTTCTAATTTTTCTTTTTTTTTTTTTTGAGACGGAGTTTAGCTCTGTCGCCAGGCTGGAGTGCAGTGATGCCATCTCAGCTCACTGCAACCTCCACCTCCTGGGTTCAAGCGATTCTCATGCCTCAGCCTCCCAAGTAGCTGGGATTACAGGCACGCCCCACCACATCCAGCTAATTTTTTGTATTTTTAAATAGAGACGGGGTTTTACCATGTTGGCCAGGATTGTCTTCATCTCCTGACCTCGTGATCTGCTCGCTTTGGCCTCCCAAAGTGCTGGGATTACAGGTGTGAGCCACCACGCCCAGCTCAGTTTCTAATATTTTTAAATGTCTGTGTATAAAACAAATTTGGGAGATACTTATATATGTCTATGAACTAGTGTTCTTTTGTGGTGCTTTAGAAATTCTGGCTCACTTGTATTTTTGCAGGCCTTCTAATGATTTCACTCATCAATCAGAAAATATTTGTGTCGACCTCCCTGCTTCCTCTCTTTTGATCTTATCTGTTTTTGGTCATTTTAGAGTTGACTTAGCAGCTTTCACAAAACTTGTCGGAATTTCCGTTGGGATTAAATTGATAGGTCATTTTCGAGAGACCTTTACAATACTGAACTTTCCAATCTGTGAAGTTTACTTATCTGCCCATTTATTATGTTTGTTTTGGGTGCATTACAAAGTTATATCATCAGTCCAACATTTACCTTGCCCTTTCTAGAAAAACCTTCCATTGTTAATTAACTTCTGGCATTCATTGATCTGTGTTCTGCTAGCATTGCTTCTTTCAGAATTTTGTGCAAATGGAATCGTTCAAGATGTAGTCTTTTGAGTCTGGCTGCTTTCCTGTACTTTATCAGTAGCTATACCTTTTTATTGCCAAATAGTAATCCATTGTATGAATACTGCATGGTTTGCTTATTGGTTTGTCATTGGGAGAACATGGACCGTTTTCACTTTTTGGTAAATTATAAGTGGATTGACATTCACAAAGTGTTTTTTGTCTGAGCATAGGTTTTCATTTCACTTGTGCAAATACCTGAGGGTAGGATTGCCAAGTCATGTGATCCATGTATGTTTGACTTTATAAGAACCTGCCAAATTATCTTCCAAAGTGGCTGCCCAACTTCAGTTTCTTTAATAGATGTAAGGGTATTCAAGCTGTCTGTTTCTTCTTGGGTTTTGGTAGTTGGTCTTTCAAGGAATTGCTCTATTTTATCTAATTTGTAGAATTTAGAAGCATACAGTTGTGTTTGTGTTTTGTTATGTAGTATCCACTATTAGCCTTCTGGTATCTACAGGGTTTGTAATATTCCTTTCATTTCTTGTATTGGTAATTTGTGTTTTCTCTTCTTCCTTTGTCAGTCTGCTAGGGTCTTACTCATTTTATTGATTTTTTCACCTCCCACCACCCCCTGCAAAGAACCAGCTTTGGATTTCATTGAATTTTTTTTCTTTTTACTGTTTTTGTTTAAATATTACTGATTTAGTTTTATATATTTTTTCTTTTCTTCTGCTTGATTTGAGTTTATTTGGTTCTTTTTTTTACTTAAAGTACTTAACATTGATTTGATATTTCATTTCTCATAATTTAGTGCTATAAATTGCCTTCTAAGCACATATTTTGTTAAGTTGATGTTATATTTATTCAATTCAAACTGTTTTCCAATTTTTCTTAAGATACTCACTTTGACCCATGGGTCACTTAGAAGTACACCATTTAACTTCTCATATTTGGGGATGTTCTAGAAATGTTCTAGATTCCTAGTTTAAGTCTGTCATTATCAGAGAACATAATTCACTTAATTTTAATTCTTTAGGGTGTGTTTTATGACCCAGAATATGATCCCTCACCACCGCCATACCGATAATTCTTTAGGTTTTGACATTTCCCAAACTGCCTGCTGGTTACTTTTCAGAGTCCTCAGGTGATTGCTATGTATATTTTGTCCAGAGTTTCAGATTATGATCAGGGGAAATGACAGGCTGTAGCGTGCATACACCGTCTCGGTCAGCGTCACAGGTTGTCGACACAACTTGTTGTTGTTGTTGTTGTTCTTGTTTTGAGACAGGGTCTCACTCTGTCGCCCAGGCTGGAGCGCAGTGACATGATCAGACATCACTGCGGCCTCAACCTGCTAGGCTCAAGCAATCCTCCCGCCTCAGCCTCCGAATAGCTGGGTCTATAGGTATGCTGCCATGCCCAGCGGAGTTTTGTATTTTTCGTAAAGACAGGGTTTTGCCTTGTTGCCTTGGCTAGTCTCAAACTCCTGAACTCCGGGCGTCCTCCCACTTGGGCCTCCCTAAGTGCTTGGATTATAAATGTGACCACTGTGCCTGGCCAATACATCTTAAAAATAATTTCTCATCCACGTTGAATAATGATGGCCTGTAAATATTTTTTCTTGCACTTGCCTTGTTGGGTTTTGATACCAAGGTTATTTTTATTTTAACCTTGTGAAATGAACTGGGGAGTCTTCTAATTTTATTCTCTCAGTTTGTGTTAGTGGCAGGATTTTTTTTTTGTTTTCTTTTTCTTGTACGTTTAATGGAAATTTTTGGTTGAAGGCACTTGGGCCTGGAAATTTGTTTATGGGGAGTTTTTTGAGTACTGATTCAATATATTTAATGTATATAAGATGGTTTTCCAGTTTTTGAGCCAATTTTGATGTGTGTTTTTTTTTTTTTTTTTCCTAGAAATTTACATCTCACTGGGTGTGGTGGCACATGCCTGTAATCCCAGCACTTTGGGAGGCTGAGGTGGGAGGACCACTTGACTCCAGGAGTTCAAGACCAGCCTGGGCAATATAGTGAGACCCCACCTCTACAAAAAAAATAAATAAATATTAGCTTGGCATGGTGGTGAGTGCCTGTAGTCTGAGCTAGTTGGGAGGCTGAAGGTGGGAGTCATTTGAGTCTGGGAGGTCAAGGCTGCAGTGAGCTGTGATCATGCCACTGCACTCCAGTCTGGGCAACAGAATAAGACCTTGTCTCAAAAAAAGTTTTTCATCTATGCTTTAAGGTCTGTTGGCATAAAGTTATTCATAATTGCATATTATGAATTTGTTTCTTTGAGACTGGGTTTCACTCTATTGCCCAGGCTGGAGTGTAGTGGCATAATCACGGCTCACTGCAACCTCCACCTCCCAGGCTCAAGCCATCTTCTCACTTCAGCCTCCTGAGTAGCTGGGACCACAGGCATGTGCCACCATGCCCAGCTAATTTTTGAAATTTTGCTAGAGATTGGGTTTTTCCATGTTGCTCAGGCTGGTCTCAAACTCCTGAACTCAAGCAATCATCCCACTTTGATCTCCCAAAGTGCTGGGATTACAGGTGTGAGCCATCGTTCTTGGCCCGCAAGTTATGACTTTTCTTTCAAAGTCTTTCTATCTGTAGTATCCTCTTCTTATGCAAGATTGCTTTTTTGACTACTTTTTCTTGATAAATCTTGCTAAAGCTCTGTGAATTTCATAATATATTTTTAAAGAACCAGGTTTTAGCAGGGCGTGGTGGCTCATACCTGTAATCCCAGCACTTTGGGAGGCTAAGGCAGGAGGGTTGCTTGAGCCTGGTAGGTGGAGGCTGTAGAGCTGTGACGGAGCTACTACACTCCAGCCAGGGCAACAGAATGAAACCCTATCTCAAAACCAAAAACCCCCAAGTTTTAGCTTGGCTGCGTCTATTGTGTGTTTCCTTTGTATTTCATTTGTTTCTGTTCTGTTTTTCCTTTTTCTGATTTTTTGACTGATGCTTAGTTTGTTGATGTTTTTTCCAAGTTTCTTTTCTAATGTTCTCATTTAAGAGTATCAATTTCTCCAGCCTGGACAACATGGTGAAACTTTATCTCTACCCAAAACACACAACTTGGGAGGCTGAGGTGGGAGGTTCATGTGAGCCCAGGAGGTGGAGGCTGCAGTAAGCCAAGATTGTACTGAAGAAGGAAATTAAATAATAGCAATAATAGTAAAAATCTTATAATTTGTAGTTGCAATATAATAAATTTTGCTGTGTCGTGTGTTGTTTAATATAAAACCTAACTCCCAGCTCTGCTTGAAATTAACAAACTCCCTGTAAAACCTACCTTATCTATTCTCCCCACATTCTCAGCAAAGTTCCCAGGCATCTCAAGACTCCTATTTTTCTTGCTGACCAGCTGCAAGGTCACAGGGCAAGATAACATCCAAAGAATGTACAATGCATTTCTCAAAATGCTATTTTTCAAATGTAACGTACATCACAAGACATGTTACACATTAATTAACTGTTCTTTGTTCTGGCTTCTGTCAAACCTGTTAGCTGCTACGTCATCCTGGATGTATAACAAGTATCCTGTTTTCTTTCTCCTTTGCTCAGCCTTGGAATGCTAATCCGCTGAGCAGGTGGCCACATTAATAAAATACTCCTGTTTCACCCATTGGTCTCTCCAGTCTCCTGAATATTCTGCAACAGTACCACTATACTCCGGCCTGGGAGACAGAGTGAGACCCTGTCTCAAAAAAAAAAAAAGAAAAAAAGAAAAAAAAAAAGGACTGAATTTCCCTTTAGGAATGGATATGACTATATATCCCACATTTTTAAATATGTAGAACTAATAATGAATTTGCCTAATTTTGCCTTTGAGCTATGGGTTATTTAAAAGTATACTTTAAGAAAGTTTCTAAAATTGTGGCTTCTCTAGTTAGCCTTTTGTTTTCTATTTTTAGCTTAATTATGTTATCAGAAATTGTGATTTGTATTACTCTACTTTCTTTGAAATTTACTTGTTTTAACACTTGACTATATGGTTAATTTTTGAACTTGTCCACATTTTTTTTTTTTTTTTTTTTTTTGAGATGGAATCTCACACTGTCGCCCAGGTGCAGTGGTGCCATCTTGGCTCACTGCAACCTCTGCCTCCCAGGTTCAAGCAATTCTCTGCCTCCCTAGTAGCGGGGATTACAGGTGCCTGCCACCATACCTGGCTAATTTATTTATATTTTTAGTAGAGACAGGGTTTCACCATCTTGACCAGGCTGGTCTTGAACTCCTGACCTCGTGATCCACCCACCTTGGCCTCCCAAAGTGCTGGGATTACAGGTGTGAGTCACTGCACCTAGCCTTTCTCATAATTTTTAATCTTCATCCTCCCTCATTACTCTTACACTTTATTTACTGAGAGATCATGTTAAATATCCCACTAGAAGTATGGATTTTTCTGTCTCCTGGTCTGTCAACTTTTGCTTTTTGGTTTTTGAGGCTGTACTTGGGTGCATATGATTTTAAAAATACACATTTTTTTTTGTAATTTGAACTTTTATCAAAATGAAATGTTTTCCTTCATTTATGTATGCTTTCAGCATTATGTATGATATAGCTATAGTAACTTTGGTGAGACTTTGCACTGTGTATCTTTCGTGTGTGTGTGTGTGTGTGTGTGTGTTTTTCCACTATGCTGCCGCCTTGAACTCTTAGGCTCGAAAGATCCTCCTACCTCAATCTTTCAAGCAGTGTGTGCCACCACAGCCAGATAATTGTTTTCATTTCTTTAGAGATAGAGTTTGGCTATGTTGCCCAGGCTGGTCTTGAGCTCTTGATTTCAAGTGATCCTCCTACCTCTGCTTCTTGAGTTGCTGGGATTACAGGCATGTTCCACCAAGCCTGGCTCATCTCCTCTGTATTTTAATACCTTTTAAAATCATTCTATATTTTCATATTTTAAATATGACTTATAAATAGTATGGAATTTGATTTTAACAATGTATCAATCTTTAACTGGATCACTAAGTCCATTTGCATTTATTTGTATTGTGACATACTTGGATTCTGTACAGATAGTGAGTGGTATGTGTATGTACATGCTTATGTGTTTGTGTCATTTTATTTTATACTTTCTATTTGTCCTACTTATGTCTCTTTTTTCCTTTCTTGCTTTCTTTTCAATTGGTGGAATATTTTTTCTTCTCTAGTCATTTGGAAGTTAGTCTTTGTTTATATTATTTTAGTAACTGTCAGGCTAATTTAAATGTACATATTTAAGTTATGAAAGTCTAAAATTAGTTTATCCTCCTCCAGGGTGATATGAGAACTTAAGAATACTTTCATTGCGCTAAACTCGTCTTGAGTTATGCTACTATAGTATATTTTCAACTTTTTATTTTGGCATAATTGTAGATTAGCAGGCAGTTTTAAGAAATAATATAAAGAAATCCCATATACTCTTCACTCGGTTTCTCCCATAAGATGTTACAACTTGCATAAGTACCTTATTCAGATTTCACCAGTTTTATGTGCACTTTTAGTTTCTTGTGTGTATTTAGTTCTATGAAATTGTATGTAGATAGACTAGATACCTAACCACCATCACCATCGTCAAGATACAGAACAGTTCCATCAGAGGGATGGATCCCTGTGCTACTCATTTTATAGTCACAAACATGTTTCTTTCTCTAAACCCTGGCAACCACTAATCTGTTCTTCAGCTCTATAATTTTATTTCAAGAACACATGTACGTGAAACCATACACTATCTAATATTTTGAGATTGAGATTTTTTTATCTGCATAATTACCTTGTGATCCATCAAAGTTGTTTTGATGTCTTTTATCGGTTTTATATTTCATGGGACATTACTTCTATTGCTTTATATGTTTAATATTTGTTTAGTTTTATTCATGTATTCACCTATCTTTTTTTCCTGCTCTTCTTTTCTTGTATCCCAGACCTTCCACTTGGGATCACTTTCTTTCTGCCTGAAATCTTTTAGTGTCTGTGTGGTAATCGTCTCCTTGGGTGAGCTACCCTCAATTTGTGCACATTTTAAGCTCTATTATGTTAGTCTCATCCTTAAAAAAAAATTTTTTTATTGTGGTATAAGAGGCATACAGATAAGGAGATCATGAATGTACAGCGCAGTGAATTTTCGCATAGTTAACACATAAGAAATGGATATGACCAACAATCCAGAAGCCTCTCTTCTGTTTCCTCCGAGTTGCTAGTCTTAATGTCCTCTCAAAAGGTATTTTCTATCCTTTTTACACTGTAGATTAGTTTTCCTGTTACTCACTTTATAAATGGGATCTTTTTTTGTTTCTTTTCTCAACTTTAGACTTGTGAGATATATCCGTGGTGTTGCAGTGGCAGTAGCTTGTTTACCATGGTGTGCATTCAGTTTTACTACTACTGCACAATAGGTTGATCTGTTCTGCTGGTGGCTGGCATTCGGGTTCTTCCAAGCTTGTGTCCATTATGAGTAACAGCATTATTTTTTTGTACTGTTATAAAATGACTGTGCCATTGCACTCCAGTTGCCCTGGCTGGAGTGCAATGGCACAGTCTTGGCTCCCTGCAATCTCTGCCTCCCAGGTTCAAGCAATTTCTCTCTGCCTCGGCCTCCCAAGTAGCTGGGATTAGAGGTGCCCACCACCATGGCTGGCTAATTTGTTTGTATTTTTAGCAGAGACGGGGTTTTGCCATGTTGGACAGGGTGGTCTCGAGCTCCTGACCTCAGGTTATCTGCCTGCCTTGGCCTGCCAAAGTGCTGGGATTATAAGCGTGAGCCACTACATCCGGCCCTAAACTTTCTTGTACTTACCTTTTGGTGCATGTGTGTATACTTTAATTTGATCTATATCTGAGAGTGCAAGTGCTTTATAGAGTTATATGTACAGTTTTAGGAGATATTGCTAAAATTTTTCCAGTGGCTATATCAGTTTACACTTTGCCAGCTGTGAATGAATGTACCAGTTGTTTCCTATTCTATTACAGGAAAGGGGTCCTGATCCAGACTCCATGAGAACGTTGTCAGAGCTCTCGCAAAAAAGATTTCAGGGCGAGTCCATAGAGTAAATGTAAGGAATATCACCGAGTTTAAAATGAGGAAACTGGAATCAGCCGAGGAAAATCGAATGCCAATTTATTAATCTCCCGGGCGAGGTTCTGTGGTTCGGGAAAGGGGGGCCAGAGAAGTCGCGCGCAACTTCTCAGGGCAAGGAGTTTTACAGGGGTCAGAGGCCATTGGGTGGACATTGGGAGACAAAGCATAAGGCAATTGATTGGGTATTGGGAAACAGAGCTTGGTCGGGGCGAGCTGCTACTGGTAGGTAGGCGGGATTTTCAGTGTGCGGGCATTAGGGGCGATCGATTGGCTATTGGGAAACAAAGCATGGGGCAATCGATTGGATATTGGAAGCAGGGTTTTTCAAATTTCGGCGGGGTTTTTCGACGGGCTAGGTGCCGAGTGCAGATTTGGGTGGGGAGTGCAGAAGTGGGCGTTAGGGAAGCTACGTGACGGAGCTCAGGTAAGCGCAGAATGGTGACATAGTTTCCAGGCTTAGGAAGGGATGGGCGTGTCCGGGCTCCCGGCGAGGCAGCCGGCCTTACATTCTGACCCTTTTGATGTATAGGATGCCGTTTCTTTCTGGCTACTTCCTGTTGAGTAGGGGCGGAGTGAAAAATAGGAGGGGAGTCGGTTGGTCGGAGCCTCGGTCGGGATTCGGACATAGGGGTGAAGCAGCATTTGGTTTACGGCCACCCTGGAAATCTCCCTTATGCGGGCCTGTAGAAACCTGAGGAAGAAAGGGGCTAACATTAGCAAGAAACAAACTATGATAAGGGGAATGATGATGGGGACCAGCCAGGTGAGCACGGGGGATCGCCACCAGTTGAGGGGCGAGTCTGCTGTATTCTGTTACAGACATCTTCTTGGAGGCGGTAGAGAGTGTTGACATTCTCTTCTACGAGGCCTGTTTCATTGATGTAATAGCAACACTGTTCCTGGAGAAACAGGCAGGTACCCCCTTTTTCTACGGTCAACAGGTCTAGGGCCCGCCGATTTTGAAGAGTTACCTGAGCCAGTGGCGTTATTTGTCGCTGGAGGGATGCTAAAGAGGCGGCTGATGCCTCAATGGCCACATGGAGCTTGTCTTCCAGTTGAGCGGCTGAAGTGACACTGTAGCTCATGGCCCCGCCCCCTATTCCAGCTGCTGCCAGAGGTTGCTAAGGAGAGACCTATAACTATCGGGAGGAAGACTGCCCGTTTGTTCCTGTGGTTAAGGGATGGCGTGATGAGGGAAAATAACTCGGCTTGACCGTATCCTTCTAGCTGTGGGACCAGGGTGACAGGCACACAGGGGAATGGGAGGGGTGTCTTAATAACTTTGGTTAGGGTTCCATTACACCAAAAGTATCCCCCTGGGGGCGCAAAAAGGGGGGGTTTTACTTGTACGGTGGTGTTGCATTTGAGGTTGGGGCTGTTGGCGGTCCCATAACATAGAGCAAGGGATTGAGAGTGTATTTTGAATAAGGGGATGCCTGTTAAGGTGGTGTCGGGCCCCGTGGGTGACTGTGACAGATTGAACCCGGTTCGGAGCGGGACTGCGGCTAGAGGGGGTTGGTTAAGGAAGGCACATAGAAAGCAATTAGTGAAATTGTTGGTTTCAGTTAAGCTCAGCATTTTAGCACCTTGCTGTACTAAAGTTATCCATGAGAAAGGCTGGGGATTGTCACTGGCAGGTTTGATTTTATCAGTTAAGGCGAGTTCATTTTGTTGGATGGCATTGTTCAGGGAGTTGAGTTGGTCTATCTCTACAGGCAGAGTGCGGGTATAGGACTGGTATATTAGCCACGTACCACTGGGCTTGCTTTGCTGAAAATAGGAATATATTTTACCTGCAGTACCCTTTTCCCAGCAGATGTTCCAGGGGTCGTGGATGATAAGAGACACTTTACCTTGGTTGAGGAAGAGCATATTACTAGCTGGGGAGCTTTCAGTACGAAAGGTCCTGTGTATAACACAGCCAGCATATGGGCAGCCACCGTAGGTGTCATTCCATAAAAGACAGCTGTCCTTAGTTTGCTGATATAGAAAGCAGAGGGCAAAATTATCCCAGGAGTCTCTGATGGTATTGGACTTGGATTTTTGGGAATTCAAACGCTATGGCTGATTGGCACCCCACGGGTTTGCAGTCTGCTTGGGCAAGAGTATGAGTTTTAATGGTGGGGCCATCTGTCCGGGACTCCTAGAGGTAGAACTGCCAGGCATAGTAAGGATTGGCATTAACGGGGGCAATTAGGGTAGTCATTAGGAGGAGGATCTGGAGGTTTAGAGGGTGACGGGCAGGAGCCCCATGTAAGGCGGAGGTGAGTGGGGCACAAGGGCTCAGACCTCCACTGGTTATCCTCGGGGGCCCGTTTGAGGCGAGATGCATGGTACCAAGAGGAGTGGCCTAAAAGCTTGGCGGCAGTCGGGGTGGTTAGGATAACGATATGTGGTCTCGACCACCTGGGCTGTAAAAACCCTGGCTTGAGTTCCTGGAGGAGGACACTGTCGCCCGGCTGGAGAGGTATAACTGGATGGGAATCCTCTGGCCCTGGAACTACTGGGAGTGTACAGTCCGCATGTTCCCTGAGTAAGTGACGAAGGAGGGAGAGGTAGAGAAGTTAGGAGGCCAGAGGAGGCGGTTGTACCAGGAGATTGTGAGAAACCAGAAAAGGCCTGCCGTACAGCAACTCAAAGGGACTGAGACCCGTTGGCTCCCGTGGGGTGGCTCTGACCCGGGTTAGAGCAAGGGGTAGGAGTGCGGGCCTAGAGAGTTTTGCCTCTATGGTGAGTTTGGCCAAATGGTCTTTGAGGATGCCGTGAGCCCATTCAACCTTACCCGATGACTGAGGGTGGTACGGGATGTGTAGTTTCCAAGAGATGTCGAGAGACTTAGCGACCAGCTGGACTACCTGAGCAGCGAATGCTGGGCCGTTGTCCGACTGGATGGTTACAGGCAAGCTGAAGTGAGGAATGATTTCCTGGACTAAGAGGGAGGCCACCGTATCTGCAGTTTCCCTGGAGGTAGGGAAGGCCTCAATCCATTCAGAAAAGGTATCTACAAAGGTTAGGAGGTAGTGAAGTTTTTTGTGAGACGGCATATGAGTAAAATCAATCTACCAGTCTTGGGCTGGTAGGTTGCCATGCATCTGGTGGGTAGGAAACTACGGTCTCAAGCCCTCCTGAGGCGAGGCTTTAGAGCAAGTAACGCATGCCTTGTGTACCTGCTCAATTAGCTGCTGTAACCCCGGTGAGAAAAAGAGGGGTTATATGAAGAGGTGTAATGCCCTGGGTCCTATATGCAAGGAGTGGTGTATTTCAGTAATTATCTTTGAAGCCTGTTCCCGAGGTAAGGCGATTTTGTTATTTAGGAAGATCCAGCCCTGATCGGACTTGGTCCCTCCCCTTAATATGAGGGCCTGTTTTTCTGATGCTGAGTAAACTAGGTGTGTGGTCATGGCAAGAAAAAGGACCAGGGTGGGGGCTGGTCTGGTACTGGTTAAGGATTTAGCCACTGCATCTGCCCTGGCGTTGCCCCGAGAAATGGTGTCCTGCCGGGCCTGGTGCCCTCGGCAGTGAATGACAGCAACTTCCTTGGGCAGTGGCAGGGCTTTTAAAAGATTAGAAATTTGAATAGCATTGATTATGGGAGATCCCTTGGTAGTCAGGAATCCCCTTTATTTCCAGAGGGCAGAATGACAGTGGGTAATGAGGAAAGCATGTTTTGAGTCAGTATAGATATTCACCCATTTTCCCTGTGCTAGTGCAAGGGCCCTAGTTAGGGCAATGAGGTCCGCCTTTTGTGATGTGGTTCCATCGGGAAGACGGCGGGCCTCAAGGGTGGCTGAGTCTGTGACCACTGCATAGGCTGCTCTTCGCTGTCCCTCAGCTGTTATTATAGAACTCCCATCTACACATAGAGTGAGGTCTGGATCAGGTAGAGGAAGGTCGGTTAGGCCTTCTCGGGGTTTGGTAAGTGTATCTATGAGTTCAGGACAGGAGTGGGCTGGGGAAGGAGAGTGAGACGGAAGAGGAGGCAGGGTAGCCGGGTTAAGTGGAGAAGTAGGATGGAGGCTGACTGAGGGATTTTCAGTGAAGAGCAGATGAAACTCTTGTAGGCAGGAGGGTCCTACATGTGCAAGGGATTTGTGAGAGAGAAGGTCAGTTAGCCGATGCGGGGAGAACACTGAAATGGGCTGGCCTAGGGTCAGTTTGAGGGATTCCTTGGTCAGCTCTGTAGCCGCTCCTAGGGCTCGCAGGCAAGGCTGCCACCCTCTGACAGTAGGGTCAAGCTGTTTTGATAAGTAAGCTACTGGACGATACGTGAGCCCCAGAGATTGGGTTAAGACCCTAACTGCAACTCCCTGTTTTTCATCAGTAAACAAGTGGAAAGGGCGGTTAAGATCCAGCAGGTGGAGGGGAGGCGCTGTGGACAGGGCAGTCCGTAAGGTTTTAAAAGCTTGTTTGACAACCCCTGGATGGGACAGAGGTCCTGTTGGAGTGTCTTTAGCTGCCATGTACAGGGGCTTTGCCAGGGTAGCAAAATTGGGAATCCAGTGTCGAAAGAATCCTACAAATCCTGGGAAGGAGAGGATTTCATCGGCCGTTTGCGGGGGGTGTAATGCAAGTAATGCCTTTCGGCGATCTGTTTTTAAGCCTCTAGTTTGTGGAGTAAGGTGAATACCCAAGTAGATTACTGAGGTAGCTGACAGCTGTGCCTTGGAAGGGGAAACCTGGTAGCCCCTAGACCCAAGAAAATTAAGGAGAGTAGCAGTGTGCTGCTGTGACATGGGAAGAGAGGGGCTGCAGAGTAACAGGTCATCCACGTATTGTAAAAGGAGACTGGGCTGAAGCGGGCAAGAGGCAAGGTCAGTTGCTAATGCTTGCCCAAATATGTGGGGGCTGTCTCTAAAGCCCTGAGGCAGGACTGTCCAGGTTAACTGTTGTGACAAGTTAGAGTCAGGGTCAGTTCAAGTAAAGGCAAAGAGGAAGTAAGAGTCCAGATGAAGGGGAATGGTGAAGAAAGCGTCTTTGAGATCAATGACCGTGAAATGGGAGGTGTTAGAGGGGACATGGGATAATAAGGTGTAAGGGTTGGGAACCACCGGATGGAGGGGTACCACTGCCTCGTTAATTAAACGCAGGTCCTGAACTAGGCGATAATCGCCGGATAGCTTTCAGACTGGCAAGATAGGGGTGTTACAGGGGGAACTGGTGGGAATAAGGAGTCCCTGGGTTAAAAGTCGGGAAATGATAGGTTTTAGACCCTGGCGGTGGGCTTTTGAGATGGGAAACTGAGGACGGGAGGGAAAATTGGTGGGGTCTTTGAGAAACATTTTAACTGGCATGTGATGTGTGGCCACTACAGGCTTAGAAGTATCCCATACTGAGGGGTTAACTACCTCAGGAGGCATAGGGGGTTGAGGCGAGGGGCTATGACTAGGCGCGTTGTCAGTCAAAGTTAGTAGTAGGAGATGGGTGGAGGATGGGGTTGACTGTGGAGGGCCCGTGAGTTGGAGGGTAGCCCCTAAAGTGTGGAGGATATCTCGTCCTAGTAGGGGGACTGGGCATGAGGGTATGATCAGGAAGGAGTGTGTGAACAGATGTCCCTCGAGATTACAGGTTAAGGGATGAGTCCAGTTGGGACAGGAGGGCTTCCCATCAATTCCCATGACCGAAACCTGGGAAGGAATGCTAGGTCCTGAGTAGGAAGGCAATGCAGAGTAAGTAGCCCCTGTGTCCACCATGAAGGAAATGGACTTACCCGCTACTTGTAGCATTACCCTGGGCTCGGCGAGGGTGATGGGGGTCTCCGAGTCCGGGCCACATCAGTCGTTCATGAGGCCGAGGAGTTCAAGTGAAGGGACTGCATCCTTTGGACCGACTTGTCCCCCACATAGAGATGCAGGCGGTGGGCCTGAAGTCCAAAGCGGGCAGTCATCCTTCCAATGGCCAGGTCGCCTGCAAGCTGGGCAGGGTCTGGGAGGCGGACGTGGACTGGAGCAGTGCCGGGCCCAGTGTCCCTCCTGGCCACACTTGAAGAAGGGCCCGGGCGGGACCTTTCAAGTCCTGGGGGACCTTTTGGGAGGAGCTTTGAGGAGCTCCTTGCACCAGACGCTGGGTAGGCTGCCAGCCTCAGGGCCGCTACAATAGCTTGGGTTTGGAGGCTTGTTGCTGTAAATGGGCCTGGCGGATGGCCTCAGCCTTTTCCTCTCTGCCATTGAAAACTTTAAATGCCATGTTTACCGGGTCTCGTATGGGAGTTTGGTGACCCTCCTCTGCCTTTTTTAGTTTTTTCCTAATGTCCGGTGCTGACTGGGAGATAAAATGGGCAGCTAGGAGGGTGGTCCCAGCCGGGGAGTCCGGGTCCACTCGGGTATGCAGGACCACAGCATTGGTTAATCAGTCAAGGAAGGCAGCTGGGTTTTCAGCGGGGCCCTGAGTTATTTCACGCAGCTTATCGTAATTAACTACCTTTTGGGCTGCACCTTGCTTGCCCGCTAGGAGGCACTGCAGCATTTGGTCTCGGCGGCGGTGGTCATTTTGACCACTTTAGTAGTCCCAATTAGGGTCAGCATCGGGGACCGCTGCTGCGCCTACTGGCATTTGGGGAGCAGTAAGGTGTACCTGGTCAATGTGTGCCCGAGCTGCCACACGGATGTGATTATGTTCATCTGGAGTAAGGGTAGAGGACAAAATTACATAAATGTCATGCCAGGTTAAGTCATAGGCTTCTGTGAGGTAGCGGAATTCTTTAATGTAAATGGTAGGATTGGTGGAGAATGACCCTAAGCGTTTTTCGATAGTGGATAGATCAGAGAGAGAGAGAAAGGAACATGTACTCGAATGACGCCTTCCGTTCCAGCCACCTTGCGGAGAGGACAGAGGAGGGAGCTTTCCTTGGTGGAGGTGTCAGGTAGGTGAGTGCGACCGTTAACAGATGAGGTTATGTTAGAATCTGGGAGAGTAGGAGGAGGTCGGGGTGTTGGAGGAGAAGGAGTAGGAGGGATTTGGGGTTTAGTTCCACGAGAATGGGTGTGGGCACTAACAGGAGAGGCCATGGCACAATCTGGGAGAGTAGGAAGAGTTTGGGGTTCTGAGGGAGAAGGAGTGGGAGGGATTAGGGGTTGAATGCTGGGTGAAGGCTTGTGAGGAGGGATTTGGGGTTAATCCTGCGAGAATGGGTGTGGGCACTAACAGGAGAGGCCATGGCATGATCTGGGAGAGTAGGAAGAGGTTGGGGTTCTGGGGGAGAAGGAGTGGGAGGGATTAGGGGTTCAATGCTGGGTGAAGGAGTGTGAACACTAACAGAAGAGGTCACAGCATGACCTGGGAGAGCAGGAAGGGGTTGGGGTTCTGAAGGAGGAGTAGGAGGGATTAGGGGTTCAGTGCTGGGTGAAGGAGTGTGAGCACTGACAGAAGAGGCCTCGTTAGGACCTTAGGGGGCAGGAGGGGGTAGGAGTTCTACATAAGGCGGGGTCAGTGGGTCGGGCTGGAAGCAGAGAGAGTTCCTCGGGCAGATTGGGGTCGCAGAAGGAAGGGGAGGAGGAAGCCAGTGGTGGAGCTGAAGGCAAAACGAGGGATTTCTTTGCTAGGAGTACTTGGACTGTGCTGCAGGAAGAGCAGATATCAGGGCGGGCACGGAGATCCCAGAAAGCCTGAACACAGGGAATTTCTCCCCTTTTGCCGTTCCTTTGGCAAAAGTTATCCAAGTCCATCAGGATTTTAAAGTCGAGTGTGCCTTCCGGAGGCCATTTGGACTGGTTGTCTAAGGGATATTGTGGCCAGGCTACAGTGGAGAGGAAGAGTAGCCTTTTCTTTATTATAGAGAGGCCCAGTTTGGGAAGATTTGAAACCAGGCATCCTAGTGGCGACTTAGGGTCTGGGCAGGATCCCTGGTTGCCCATGATTCCTTAGTTAACTGCAGAAGAGTTCTTTCCCTGGAGGGGGTGTCTGAGAGAGAGCTTTCCAGCTGTAATGATTACAAGGAGAAAGAAGATAGAGAGAAGGCTAGAGCTATCTGCCACAAAGGAGAATCAGAGGAAGTGATAGGAACAGGGCTAAGAGAGTGAGGTTTTAATGGCAGAGAAAAATAGAAGGAAAAAGGAGAACATTTATTTCTAATGGCAGGAATTCAGTAAAGGTCCCCTGTAGCCAGTGGTCTGTTACCCACTGTAGGGTATCATCTACCCTGAGGGAAGCAGGCCTAACCTACTGTATATCAGCTAACAGGAGTCTAACAAAACTAGTGAATCTACAATACAGACAGAACCACATGTAGGATTGACAGACAAAGGATGGGTGCCCCCCAAGTGGGAGACCAGTCTGTTGCCTTCCCGGCCACGCCCCCGGAGGGGTTTCAGAGCGTCGTAGCGAAAGGCGTACCCGTACAAACCCCGGGCCTGGTCACCTCAGGATGGAAGTCCACACCGGACAGCTGTGAGGTGAATCACCGTTATGCCATGCGACGTCTCCATGGAACCGCGGGTGGAGGCCCTCTCGAGCCCCGTAGCTGTTAAGCCGTGGGACTGCACGTAAACTCACTCACACACTCGCTCAGGAACAGAAAGAAGAACTAAGAGTACTTAGGTGGTAGCTAGCTTGCCAAAGGGTTAATCTGTGACTAAAAGCCGAGGTCTGGTTCAGGTCCTGGGCAGGGCCTGAGGTTGTAAGCAGGGCTTCTAATCACCCAAACCTTACTCGCTGCCGCTGAGATGATCGGAGGGCGTCCTGGACGGCACTGCCGACCACCGGAGAGGGCTCAGGAAGACGGGGACGTCTCCCTCGGGTTCCTGGCCCCCAGCAAACCCCTTACGGGGGGGAAGACAAGAGTGTAGGGACGTCTCCTCTACGCTCAGGTCCTCGGAATGGAACCGGGGCTCCGGGCCCACGGCGGTAAGGAGTCCCTGATGCGGCCGCGGTTACAGGCAGGGAGTCCGCGGAACAGGCAGCGGGAGGGGCTGTGGGCGACAGAAGTCTTACCTCGCGGCGGAGCAGTTCCCTGGTCCGGCTTTTAGGTGGAGGAGTCAGTTTCCCCCTGGAGGGGCCACTTTCCCCCAGAAGGGGTCTTACAACTCCTCCCGGGTTTTTCAGCACCAAATGTAAGGAATACCGCCAAGTTTAAAATGAGGAAACTGGAATCAGCCGAGGAAAATCGAATGCCAATTTATTAAGCTCCCGGGCGAGGTTCTGTGGTTCGGGAAAGGGGAGCCAGAGAAGTCGCGCGCAACTTCTCAGGGCAAGGAGTTGTACAGGGGTCAGAGGCCATCGGGTGGACATTGGGAGACAAAGCATAAGGCAATTGATTGGGTATTGAGAAACAGAGCTTGGTCGGGGCGAGCTGCTACTGGTAGGTAGGCGGGATTTTCAGTGTGCGGGCATTAGAGGTGATTGATTAGATATTGGGAAACCAAGCATGGGGCAATGGATTGGATATTGGAAGCAGGGTTTTTCAAATTTCGGCGGGGTTTTTCGACGGGCTAGGTGCCGAGTGCAGATTTGGGTGGGGAGTGCAGAAATGGGCGTTAGGGAAGCTACGTGACAGAGCTCAGGTAAGCGCGGAATGGTGACATAGTTTCCAGGCTTAGGGAGGGATGGGCGTGTCCGGGCTCCCAGCGAGGCAGCCGGCCTTACAGTAAAGTTAAAGCAAGTTTATTAAGAAAGTAAAAGAATAAAAGAATGGTTCTTCTATAGACAGAGCAGCCCAGAGGGCTGCTGGGATTTTTATGGTTATTTCTTGATGATATGCTAAACAAAGGGTGGATTATTGATGCCTCTTTCTTAGACCATGTAGGATAACTTCCTGACATTGCAATGGCATTTGTAGCGGTGAGGAGGATGAGAGGTTACTCTTGTCACCATCTTGTATTGGTGGGTTTTGGGCGGCGTCCTTGCTGCAACCTATTTTATCAGCAAAGTTTTTATGACCTGTACCTTGTGCTGACCTCCTGTTTCATCCTATAACTAAGAATGCCTAACTGTCTGGGAATGCAGCCCAGTAGGTCTCAGCCTCATTATACCCAGCTCTTTCTTAAGATGCAGTTGCTCTTGTTCAGACATGCTGCATATACTTAATAATGGTGTCAGCTTTTAAAAACTTAGTCTTTCTGGTAGATGTGTAGTAGTATCTCATGGTGTTTGTAATGTGAATTTCCGTAATGCCTAATTTGGGAAGGGTATCTTCTCATGTTTTAATATTGGTCATTTAATTATTCTCTTTGGGAAAGGGTCTGCCCAAGTCTCTTGCTTAAGTTTGTTTGGGGTTACCTGTGTTCTTTTTTAAATTACTGAATTACAGGAATTCTTTTTAATTTATTTTTGAGACAGTCTCACTCTGTCACCAGGCACCAGGCTGGAGTGCAGTGGTGCCATCTCAGCTCACTGCAACCTCCGCCTCCCAGGTTCAAGCAATTCTCCTGCCTCAGCCTCCAAGTAGCTGGGACTATAGGCATGCACTACCACGCCCAGCTAATTTCTGTATTTTTTTTTTTTTTTTTTTAGTAGAGACGGAGTTTCACCATGTTGGCCAGGATAGTCTTGATCTCTTGACCTTGTGATCTGCCCACCTCTGCCTCCCAAAGTGCTGGGATTACAGGTGTGAGCCACCACGCCCAGCCTATTTTTATTTTTTTTTAACTAAGAGTTGACAATTTTATTTTCACATTTCCCAATACAAATGAAAACTGCATCTTTTTTGCCCCACCTCTCCCCTCCAAAACTACTCTCTTTGATAGGACTGGGAAGCAAGTCTTCTTATGCTGTTTAGAAAACCCACATCACAGCAGCATGATCTCCTGGTGAAGCAGAACAGGTAATATAAAACAGATACAATGAGGCCTCCCTTCTATGCTTATCTGTCTAGTCTAGTCATTCCAGGCTAAGTGGGCACCATCATGGGACGGGCAGGAGGTCTCATCATTGGGGGCCCAGGCGTCATTGGCATGTGGCCTCCCATGGGTAGCCTCATTCCAGGAGCAGGTGTCTTTCTTACAGATGGAGAGTCATGGGTGAGGTATATTGCAGCAGTCACAAGAAAACCTGGGCATGTTGCTCTGCACATTCGCCATTCCGTTCCCAGGAATTCTTAAATATATTCCGGATTGACGTTATTTGGTCACATTCTACCCAGTGACTTGCTTTTTAATTCTCTGAATGACTTCTTTATTTGAATAGAAATAATTAATTTTGTTATAGTCTAATTTATCAATATTTTCCTTTATGGATAATGTTTTTGTTGCAGGGGAGTTTTAAACTTTCTCTTTTCCCTGAAGTTTCGATAATTTAAGTCTCTGTAATAAACTTGATAGTAGTCAGATTAGCAAGAGCGATGGTATACAGATTGATTATGCATGTATGCACTGGAGTCCACAAAATAGGACTCACAGAAGAGCCAGGTGGTTTAAGCTTAACTAGCTATTTGAGCTGCAGAAGCAAACAGGAGCTTAAAGTCTCCTGGAGGGTAGTGGGACAAGCTATGGGAGGGTGAGGGGAGGAACTGCACTGGGAACAAAGGCTGTCTTATTATGCAGAAATAAAAGTCCCTCAGGTAGCAGCCTTCACAATAGGTGAAAAGTCTGTCTGGGTGTGGTGTCCTGAGCTTGGAGACCTTTTAGTTTCCTCTTTTTCCCCAGGAGTTTGGTTAAGGTGGATCCCAGGAGGAGGGAAGGGTTTCTGACAGACAATAGTATTCTCCTGGGGAACTTAGCACTTCCCGAATTAGCTGCTTCCCAGTTGCTCTCAGTTTGAAGTCTAAAGCTGCTTATTTTTGGGTATTTTTTTGAGCCGCAACATGATTTTTATAAAAAATTTTTATCTAATTCTATGTCATCTTCTAGAAGCCTTTTTGTGTGTAGCACATCATCTATCTAGAAAGGATTTTTATGAATGGTATTGTTAACAGTGAAGGTGTCCAGGTTCTTGGCGTCTTGAACAAGGAACTTGACAAAACACAAAGCAAGGAAGGAATGAAGGGATTCATCGAAAATGAAACCACACTCCACAGCACGGAAGTGACCCCGAGCTCAGGGGCTCAAAGGTCTTGTTAAAGAGTTTTTATGAGTTTTAATACCCTCTACTTAGGCTACGCCCTATGTAAATGCAGAGGATGAAGTAAAGTTACAAAGTAATTGATGGCTTACATCTGCCCTGTGGAGAGGATGTTTCCTGTTATAGCTGACCCAAAGCAAAGAAACTAAGAACTGATTTGACGAAATGCTAACGAGAATAACCAACATAGAGAGGAATGTAAGTGAATTGATGGAGCTGAAAAACACAACACAAGAACTTTGTGAAGCATACACAAGTTTCAACAGCCGAATCGACCAAGCAGAAGAAAGGATATCAGAGCTCGAAGATCAACTCAATGAAATAAAACGAGAAGGCAAGAGTAGAGAAAAAAAGGTAAAAAGGAATGAACAAAGTCTCCAAGAAATATGGGACTATGTGAAAAGACCTAATCTACGTTTGATAAGTGTACCTGAATGTGATGGAGAGAATGAATCCAAGCTGGAAAATACTCTTCAGGATATTATCCAGGAGAACTTCCCCAACCTAGGAAGGCAGGCCAATATTGATGTCCTTTATAGGAGCTCAAGTGCTGAGCTGTGAGCTCCGTTGTTCATTCAGAGTTGCTGGGCAGGTACGTTTAAGTCTGCTGCAGCAGAACTCATAAACCCCTTTTTTCCCCCAGGTGCTCTGTCCCAGGGAGTTAGGGCTTTATTTATGAGTTTCCCTTGGGCTGCTGCCTTTTTCTCAGGGCTGCCTTGCCCAGCCATGAGGCAGCCTACTCACTGCCTGCAGAGGCTTTGCTGAGCTGGTGTGGGCTCTGCCCAGCTGCCGTGTGAACTTCCCTGCAGTCCAGTTTATACCGGTGTAGTTAGAACTGCCTCTGCAATGGCAAACTCCCTCCGTAGTGGCAGACTGCCTCAGTAACGGCGGACGCCCCTCCCCCACAGAGCTGGACCATCCCGGGTTCAGCTGTGCTTGCTGTGAAACTCTCGATCCAGAGCGTTTCTGATGGCTATTTTTTTTTTGTGGGGGTGGGACCAGCTGAACCTGATCACCTGATTCCCTGCCTCAGAGTGTTTTTTTTTTAGTTGAATGGTCGACTGTCTCCCAGGTGTTCCAGCTGCCAGTTGAAAAGGTGCTGGGATCTGTGTGATTTCCCGTGCGGTGACCCACTGCACCGGCTGAAACCACCGGCACTGGCATTTTTTTGCCTGGGAAATCTCCTGGCCTGGCTGCCTGTTTCAGTCCCCTTTTTTAATCAGATGAATGGGCGGCTCTGCCTTCCTGGAGCTCCAATTGCCAGCTAAAACGGCACCCGGACACACGTATTTTGTATGGGGAACCGCTATGCCGGGGCGCCGCTCCAAACAGCGGTGGCGAAAACAGCCGCGCCGGCGAAAACAGCCGCACCAGCGAAAACAGCAGCACTGGCAAAAACAGCCGCACTGGCCAAACCAGCTGCACTGGCGACCCATGGGGCTCCTCCCCCTGGGAATCTCCTGGTCTGTGAGCAATACAAATCCGTCTGGGAATGTGGCGTCCACTCACCCTCCACGCTTTCACTGGGAGCTGCAATCCTTAGCTGCTCCTAATCGGCCATCTTGGATCAGGACCTTTTTTTTTTTTAAAGACAGAGTTTTGTTCTTGCTGCCCAGGCTGAACTGCTGAAGTGCAATGGCGCAATCTTGGCTCACCGCAACCTCTGTCTCCCGGGTTCAAGCGATTCTCCTGCTTCAGCCTCCCGAGTGGCTGGGATTACAGGCATGTGCCACCATGCCCGGCTAATTTGGATTTTTAATAGAGCAGGGTTTCTCCATCTTGGTCAGGCTGGTCTCCAACTCCTGACCTTAAGTGATTTGCCCACCTCAGCCTCCCAAGGTGCTGGGATTACAGGTATGAGCCACCATGCCTGGCCCTGCTTTTAGTTCTTTAAGGAATCTCCATACTGTTTTCCATAGTGATTGTACTAGTTTGCATTCCCACCAGCAGTGTAGAAGTGTTCCCTGTTCATTGCATCTATGCCAACATCAACTGTTTTTTTTATTTTTTTATTATGGTCTTTCTTGCGGAAGTAGATGGTATCACATTGTGGTTTTGATTTGCATTTCCCTGATTGTTAGTGATGTTGAGCATTTTCTCATATGGTTGTTGACCATTTGCATATCTTTTGAGAATGGTCTATTCATGTCCTTAGCCCACTTTTTTTTCTTTTAAATTGTACTTTGGGTTCTGGGGTACATGTGCACATCCTCCATCTCCACACCCCCTCCCCCCCATCACCTACATTAGGTATTTCTCACTCCTTCTTGACTCCTGCTGTCCCTCTCCTCCCCTCCACCCCCTGACCTAGCCCAGTGAGTGTTGTTCCCTTCCCTGTACCCAAGTGTTCTCATTGTTCGTCACCCACCTACGAGTGAAAACATGCAGTGTTTGGTTTTCTGTTCTTGTGTCAGTTTGCTGAGAATGATGGTTTCCAGATTCATCCATGTCTCTACAAAGGACACAAGCTCGTCATTTTTTATGGCTTCATAGTATTCCATGGTGTATATGTGCCACATTTTCTTTGTCCAGTCCGTCATTGATGGGCGTTTGGGTTGATTCCTAAATAGTGTCACAATGAACATACGTGTGCATGTGTCTTTATAATAGAATGATTTGTAATCATTTCGGTATATACCCAGTAATGGGATTGCTGGGTCAAATGGAATTTCTATTTCTAGATCCCTGAGGAATCCCCACACTGTCTTCCACAATGGTTTAACTAATTTACACTCCTACCAACAGTGTAAAAGTGTTCCTATTTCTCCACATCCTCTCCAGCATCTGTTGTCTCCAGACTTTTTAATGATCACCATTCTAACTGATGTGAGATGGTACCTCAATGTGGTTTTGATTTGCATTTCTGTAATGACCAGTGATGATGAGCATTTTTTCATATGTTTGTTGGCCACATAAGTGTCTTCTTTTGAAAAGTGTCTGTTCATATCCTTCACCCACTTTTGAATTGGTTTGTTTTTTTCTTGTAAATCTGTTTTAGTTCTTTGTAGATTCTGGATATTAGCCCTTTGTCAGATGGGTAGATTGCAAAAAGTTTTTCCCATTCTGTTGGTTGCCAGTTCACTCTAATAATTCTTTCTTTTGCTGTGCACAAGCTCTTAAGTTTAATTAGATTCCATTTGTCTATTTTGGCTTTTGTTGCCCATGCTTTTGGTGTTTTAGTCATGAATTCCTTGCTTGTGCCTATGTCCTTAATGGTTTTACTTAGGTTTTCTTCTAGGATTTTTATGGTTTTCTTATGAATTAAATCTTTAATTCATCTGGAGTTAATTTTAGTGTAATGTGTCAGGAAGGGGTCCACTTTCTGTTTTCTGCATATGACTAGCCAGTTTTCCCAACACCATTTATTAAATAGGGAATCATTTTTCCATTGCTTGTTTTTGTCTTGTTTGTCAAAGATAAGATGGTTGTAGATGTGTGGCATTTCTTCCGAGGCCTCTGTTCTGTTCCATTGTTCTATATCTCTGTTTTGGTACCAGTACTGTGCTGTTTTCATTACTGTAGCCTTGCAGTATAGTTTGAAGTCAGGTAGCGTGATGCCTCCAGCTTTGTTCTTTTTGCTTAGGATTGTCTTGACTATGTGAGCTCTCTTTTAGTTCCATATGAAGTTTAAAGTGTTTTTTCCCAGTTCTGTGAAGAAGGTCAATGGTAGCTTAATGGGGATAGCATTGAATCTATAAATTACTTTGGGCAGTATGGCCATTTTCACAGTATTGATTCTTCCTAACAATGAACATGGAATGTCTTTCCATCTGTTTATGTCCTCTCTTATTTCCTTGATCAGTGGTTTTTAGTTCTCCTTGAAGAGATCATTTACATCCTTTCTTAGTTGTATTCCTAGGTATCTTACTCTCTTTGTAGCAATTGTAAATGGGAGTTTGCTCATGATTTGGCTCTCTGTTTGTCTGTTGTTGGTGTATAGGAATGCTTGTGATTTCTGCATGTTGATTTTGTATCCTGAGACTTTGCTGAAGTTGGTTATCAGCTTAAGGAGCTTGTGGCTTAGCCCACTTTTTGATGGGATTTATTTTTTTTCTTACTGATTTGAGTTTGTTGTAGATTCTGGATATTAGTCCTGCATCAGATGTATAGATTGTGAAGACGTTCTCCCACTCTGTAGGTTGTTTACTCTGTTGACTGTTCCTTTTGCCATACAAAAGCTCTTTAGTTTAATTAAGTCCCAGATATTTATATTTATTTTTATTGTGTTTGCTTTTGGGTTCTTGGTCATGAAATCCTTGCCTAAGCCAACGTCTAGAAGGTGTTTTCCAGTGTTATCTTCTAGAATTTCTACAGTTTCAAAAAATAAATAAAAATAAAATAAAAATTAAAAAAAGAATTTTTACAGTTTCAGTACTAAGGTTTAAGTCCTTAATGCATCTTGAGTTGATTTTTGTATAAGGTGAGATGAGGATCAACTTTCATTCTCCTACATGTGGCTATCCAATTATCTTAGCACCGTTTGTTGAAAAGGGTGTCCTTTCCCCACTTTGTTTTTGTTTACTTTGTCGAAGATCAGTTGGCTGTAATTATTTGGGCTTATTTTTGGGTTCTCTATTTTGTTCCATTGATCTGTATACCCATTTTTATGCCAGTACTATGCTGTTTTGGTGACTATGGCCTTATAGTAGTTTGAAATCAGGTAGTGTGATGCCTCCAGATTTGTTCTGTTTGCTTAGTCTTGTGTTGGCTATGCAGGCTCTTTTTTGGTTCCATATGAATTTTAGAATTTTTTTTTTCTAATTCTATGAATAATGGCATTTTGATGGGGAGTGTGTTGAATTTGTAGATTGCTTTTGGCAGTATAGTCATTTTCACAATATTAATTCTACCCATCCATGAGCATGGGATGTGTTTCCGTTTGTTTATATCATCTAAGATTTATTTCAGCAGTGTTTAGATTTCCTTGTAGAGGCCTTCTGCCTCCTTGATTTGATGTATTCCTAAGTATTTTATTTTATTTTGCAGCTATTATAAAAGGGGCTGAGTTCTTGATTTGATTCTCTGCTTGGTTGCTGTTGGTGTATAGAAGAGCTACTGATTTGTGTACATTAATCTGGTATCTGAAAAACTTGCTGAATTATTTTAGCAGTTCTAGGACATTTCTGGAGGAGTCTTTAGGGTTTTCAGGGTAAACAGTCATATCATCAGCAAACAGTGACAGTCTGACCTTCTCTTTACCGATTTGGATATCCTTTCTTTCTCTTGTCTGATTGCTCTGGCTAGGACTTCCAGTACTATGTTGAAGAGGAGTGGTAAGGGTGGGCATCCTTGTCTTGTTCCCGTTCTCAGTGGAAATGCTTTCAACTTTTTCCCATTCAGTATTATGTTGGCTGTGGGTTTGTCATAGATGGCTTTTATTACATTGAAGTATGTCCCTTGTATGCCATTTTTGCTGAGAGGTTTTAATCATAAAGTGATACTGGATTTTGTTGAATGCTTTTTCTGCATCTATCGATGATACCATTTTTGTTTTTAATTTTGTTTATGTGGCATATCACATTTATTGACTTGTATATGTTAAACCATCCCTGAATTCCTAGTATGAAGCCCACTTGATCATGGTGGATTATCTTTTGATATGTTGTTGGATTTGGTTAGCTAGTGTTTTGTTAGTTTTGTTAAGGATTTTAGCATCTATGTTCATCAAGGATATAGGTCTGTTTTTTTTTTTTTTTTTTTTTGGTTATGTCCTTTCCTGGTTTTGGTTTTAGGGTGATGCTGCCTTCATAGAAGCATTTAGAACTTCTTTATCTTGTGGAATAGTGGCAAAAGGATTGATACCAATTCTTCTTTGAATGTCTGGTAGAATTCTGCTGTGAATCCATCTGGTCCTGGATTTTGTTGTTTTTGGTAATTTTTAAATTACCATTTCAATCTCACTGCTTGTTTTTGGTCTGTTCAGGGTATCTAATTCTTTCTGACTTAAGCTGGGAGGGTTGTATTTTTTCAGGAATTTATCTGTTTCTTTCTAGGCTTTCTACTTTATGTGTGTAAAGGTGTTCATAGTAGCCTTGCATGATCTTTTATATTTCAGTGTTGTCAGTTGTAATTTTTCCTGTTTTATTTCTTAATGAGGTTATCTGGATTTTCTCTCTCCTTTTCATGGTTAATCTTGCTAATGGTCTCTCAATTTTATTTACCTTTTCAAAGAACCAGATTTTTGTTTCTTTTATGTTTCATTTTTTTTCTTTTGTTCTCAATTTCATTTAGTTCTGCTCTGATCCTGGTTATTTCCTTTCTTCTGCTGGGTTTGGGTTTGGTTTGTTCTTGTTTCTCTAGTTCCTTCAGGTGTGGCCTTCGAATCTGTTCATGCTCTTTCAGTCTTCATCATGTAGGTGTTGAGGGCTGTGAACTTTCTTAACATCACCTTTGCTATATCCAAGAGGTTTTGATAGGTTGTGTCATTATTGTCATTCAGTTTGAAGAATTTTTAAATTTCCATTTTGATTTCATTTTTGACCCAATGCTCATTCCATGTATTTGCATTGTTTTGAAGGTTCCTTTTGGAGTTGATTTTCAGTTTTATTCCACTGTTGTCTGAGAGAGTACTTGATATAATTTCAATTTTCTTAAATTTATTCAGGCTTGTTTTATTGGCCTCTGCAAATTTCATTGTTTTATTTGTCTATATTTGGTTTGGTTTTGGAAATAAGTATAATAAAACACAGTCCCTGCTCTTAAAGTTCATATAATCAGTTAAATAGCTAATTTCAATATAATGTAGTGTGGAAGAAAAACATATTAAAATTGTGTTGTGTTTAAATTTTCAGAATTGAAGTGTTAATTTCCTTATTAAAGTGACCCTTCTAATGCAGCAGGAAGACTGTTCTCATAATGGAAAGATAGTTTGTATTTGATTATTTGGTTTTTCTTTATAGTTTACTGTGCATTAATATATCCCTAAACATGTATTACTATAATTTGGCCTGTTTTGAGGCAGCATCTATATTACAGCGCTGGCTGAGGACTGAGCTGAGCGTGGCTCCAAGGGAATCCAGCCTTGGGCTGTAGGTGGCAATGTTGGGCAGGCAGATGAAGGCCCCGTGATGTCTGGCTAGTCATGGGGACTGAGCTGTGGGCAGAATTCCAGTCCTACATCAATTAAGTCTGGTCCCGGAACCAAGTGGAAGAAACAGAACAGACTGGAGGAGGAGGAGTGAGGAGGCCCATGATGAGAGCCGCTGCCATTTACTTAGCACTGTGTATTGAGCTCTGTGCAGGGCACCTAACAGCTTAGCTTGCAGAATTCAGTTCCTGCCACCTGTGCCCCCCACCTTTTTTTTTTTTTTTTTTTTTTTTTTTCAAATTGCAAAGAGAAAGACAGTTGGAATGTGGCAGAACCAGGATTCTGTCCCAGTTTGGCTCTCCTCACAACTCTGCTCTGAATCATCAGGTGACAACAGTGTCACTGGAATTGACAGTGTTGTCACCTGATGATTCAGAGCAGAGTTGTGAGGAGAGAGAGTCACTGCTCGGGTGCAGCTGGTACTTGCCCTATAGGATGGCGCCTGGGCCTGGCTGAGCCGTGGCTCCCAGGACGATGCTGTTTCGTCTCCAGCCCTCTCCATGCTGCACTTGCGCAGGGTGGAGGCTGTGCTGTCCATGCCCCAGTCTCTTCTTCCTGGTGGTGTGGGCGAAACTGCTGGCCTTCATCACTCTGCTTGTTTCAGCAGATGCCTTCTCCTGCTCTGATAGACACCCCGCCTTGGGGCATCCCGCCATTCATTCCTTCATGGAAAGCCAGCCTATTTTTCTATTTTACTTTGTGGTCATCTGTGTAATATTTCTTCATCGCATTGACAGCAGTTTGTAACTAGGGGATGATCTGATTGTTATCTCTCTGCCCTGTGAAACTATAAGCTTCCTGAAGGCAGGGGCCACATCTGAGCTCACTGTTGTATTCTCATAGCTTTACATGGCACCTGACATCCAGAAGCCTTTCATGCTTACTGGATGAATGAATAGATGATGACTTCCTTAAACTCATTTTGTCTCTAACTTCTTCCTAGTTGCCAGGTAATAAAAGACAGTAGGGTTATGATCTAATACATATTCGATGTGGCAAGAAACTAAAGGCTTGTTGGGAACTTCAGTCTCATTTGGGGCAAATCAAGATTTTGTGATTCTGAAGCAGTTTGGGGAGTTGTCCTTAAGAAAAAGAACTAATTATAAACACAAAGTTTGCTATAAATCTGTCTTTTAGAATGCCAATAAGTATAAATAATTACAAATACAAAAAGCTGACAAATGTCACAAATGCCGTAACATTTGGAAAATAACATTTATTTGCCAATATATTTCTATAATATTGTCTCCTATATATTTTGGCTACATGTTATTATATTACCTTTTGTAAAACAATTCTGTTATAGTAACTGAAGTGGCCAGAATAGAAATTTAGTCTTTCTATTAATATAGTAATTAAACTTTTTTCTTCAGTATAAAATTGTGAAACTTGCATAAATTTCTTGCTGTATTATATGAAGACTACATTTTTGAAGCTAATAAGGGCCACCAGTGGGAGAGAGGTTTGCATATTTTCTTTATCTTCTCTGAATTCAGCATTATGTGTAGGTAGTAGCACATTTGGTGGTAGATTTTCAACTACCAGAGAGCATGATACATATTCGTGGAGCATCAGTTTCACTTGTTAGTATACATGTAGAAACGTTCTTACATTAAGACAGATGGAAACATCGGAATACAGCGCAAAACGTATAATTTAAAGCTCAAACAGCAGAGTTCATGAATCTATAATTTTGAGCTAATAGCTTGAGCTTTTTGAATCTAAGGCAGTAATTCTAATTTCCATCATAGTCTTTCCATTTCTTTGTGGGTATTAGTTGAATTTAGTGATTTATTTTTTTGTCCTTTTTTTCATTCCTTAACTGAAATTTAAAATACAACTTTTTATAGAAATAAGAAGGATATACAGAAAAATGCACATATTGTAAGTATATAGCTTGCTGAATTTTCACAAAGTGAACCCACTGGTACGTCCTGAACCCAGATTAAGAAACAGAAAATTGCCACGACCCCAGAAGTACCTCTTCTTCCTTTCCAGATGCAATCTCCACGCTTGCCAAGATAACCACTGCCCTGACTTCTAACAGCATGGGTTAGTTTTGCCAGCTTTTGAACTCTGTGTAAATGGAAATATACAGTATGTATTTTAGATCTGGCTTATTTTCCCCAACATTATGTTTGTAAGATTCATTCATATTGCTGTAGATAGTTGAAGATCCTTCTCTCTCATTGGTATTCCATTAATGTATTGTCATTTATTTATTCCAGTATTGATAAATATTTGTATAGTTGCCAGGTTTTGGCTATTATGAATAGTACCTCTATGAGCATTCTAGTACATGTCTGTTGGTAAACATTTGTATGTATTTCTGTTGACTGTATCCCTAAGAGTGGAATTGTTAGGTTATATGGTATGTATATGACTGCTTTTGGTTAGATATTGCCAAACAGGTTTTCAAAGTTGTGACTTACCCACAACGTATGGAAGTTCTTTTTTTGAGACACAGTCTTGCTGTGCCACCTAGGCTGGAGTGCACTGGCATGATCTCAGCTCACTGCAACCTCTGCCTCCCGGGTTCTAGCAATTCTCCTGCCTCAGCCTCCTGAGTAGCTAGGACTACAAGCACATGCCACCACACCCAGCTAATTTTTTTTTTTTTTTTTAATTTTAATAGAGACAGGGTTTCACCATTTTGCCTAGGCTGGTCTCAAATTCCTGAGCTCAGGCAATCCACCACCTCAGCCTCCCAAAATGCTAGGATAACAGGCATGTGCCACTGTGCCCGGCCAGAAGTGTTTTTTTGTTGTTGTTTTTTTTTTAATATATTGCATGATTATGTGAGAGTTCCCATTGTTCCATGTCTTTACTAACCCTTGGTATTTTCTGTCCTGTTAATTTTTAGACTTGGTAGTACCTGTGAAAGTAGTTTCTCATTGTGGTTTTAATTTTCATTGTAGTTTATTACAGACATGTTTGAAAAGATTCTGCTACACAACTTGTTTTTTTTTGGTGTTGAGTAAACTTGTAGAATTGTCATATTTGGAAAGATATCTATCAACATTTTTCATTTGTAAGCTTTAAGATTTCACGGTATTTCCCATATGTAGGAGTCTGATTAAATAAACTATGGTATGGACAGTGGAGTACCACACAACTAGGTTAAAAAAAAGAGATGAACTCCGTGAACTAATAGGGATGATTTTCTATGATACATAAAACGAAAACTGCAAAAGGTATAGCTAGAATGATGTATATGCCTTTTTTGTGCATGCCTTTTGTATGTCTTTGGAAAAAATAAGCAAAAGAATAAATCAAAACAGGAATGAAGTTAAATACTCACAACAGGAAGTAAGTGGGAATAAGTTTAAAGGGACAGGTAAGGGAGTGAGATTTAAAGCTATCTACAAAGGTAACTTTAACAACGTTTACCAGGTAGCTGTTAAACCATGTTAGTGTTTTACATAGTCAAAACTTAAAATTTACAAAGATGGAGAAAACTGAAATATAAACAGAAGCAAGTAGACGTAGTTTATTAACAAACCACACGGAAAAATAATTCGTTGAACTTGTAAACACATTTTTCAGACTCCATACCTTTTTTGGTGTATATATTCTGAAGAGAGAGACTGTAAAGACCTGCTGACCATTACTCAATCTCTTGGTAGTTGTGATGCTATGTTGATAGTTTTTGATGTATTCTGGGATTGAACAATTGAGAAACTATATTGATGCTCTTGGAAAACGTGATTCTCACTGCAGAAGAAAGAATATGTAAATATGGAAGGAAGAAAATAATATCGTCATATTGGATTTGAGCTGGAGTGAACACTGAATTTATGAGTTAAAAAAAAATCTGACTGCCTACTGAAAAGTCTAGAAGCAATGACTGCCCAGTAAAAATGAACACACTCAGTGCAAGACCTCAGTTTCTAAGTATGTTTCCCGTTAAAAGGAAGTAGGGAAAATGGCTTAGCAAATTGGATGATTATGGTATTGGGGCATGAAAACTACAAGGTGAGGCTAGAATATCCAATGTGCCAGGAAAGCGAAGAGGTACTCAAACATGTCTGGGGAGTGGCTGGGCACAGTGTTCACACCTGTAATCCTAGCACTTTGGGAGGTTGACGTGGGCGGATCACTTGAGGTCAGGAGTTTGAGACCAGTCTGGCCAACATGGTGAAACCTTGTCTCTACTAAAAATACAAAAATTAGCTGGACGTGGTGGCAGGTGCCTGTAGTCCCAGCTACTTGGGAGGCTGAGGTAGGGGAATTGCTTGAACCTAAGAGGTGCAGTGAGCTGAGATTGCACCACTGCACTTCAGCCTGGAGTACTCCAGACAGAGTGAGAGACTCTGTCTCAAAAAAAAACCTCCAGGGAGTGCTAAAAGTATCTAAAACAAGCTTGAAGGATCTTCCACTAGCCAAATTTGGAACCATTTGAGCATCAAAAAGGATAATGTTAATCTCCACAATGGAGAAATCTAGCAAACTCTACTGTGACCAAGTCCTCAAACTTAGAATCGCTAATAATGAAACACGCCAACATCACGTGCCACCTGATGTGACGCAATGGAAAATACACAGTATCATCTGTATATTCTTTTTGCTAAAAGTCTTCAGTCTGAATATGATTACGCATATATACCAGGTAAATTGTAGCACATTTCAGAAAACAACTGGCCTGGACTCTTAAATGTGAATGTGAAAGACAACAAAAGATGGGCCTTTGTTCTGGAATAAAGGAGACAGACACACCAGCTAAATGCAGTTTATGATTCTTCATTGAATCTGATGGATTGCAGAAAAAAAAAAACCTAGCTGAAAAGAAAAAGGACAATTGGGAGAAATTTGAATATGTTCTGCATATTCCATAATATTAAGTCAGACTTCTCTGTGTAAAGGTATTGGGTTATGTAGACCATCCCTCTTAGGAGATACCTGCTGAAGTACTTAGAGAACCATTATGATATTTGTAACTTACACTTAAATGGTTCAGTGAAAAACAAAAGTGTACACAGAATGTATCAGAATAAAGCAAATGTGGCAACATTTTAAGAATTCATTGTACTGTTCTTTTATCTTTCTGTAGGTTTGGAATTTCTGAAATAAGTTAGAACAGTGATTTCAGAGCATCTTAAACCTTTTTGTGTGGTGGCTAATCCCCATATCTCTTTAAATTAAAGATACTAACTTACCATTTTGTCATCTATGGTTCCCTAATAGGAAACCTGTTAATATAACTCACAGTATTAATAAATCAAAAGAATGGTGAAAAGGGCATCGATATGTCTAAATCCTTTCTAGTTTAAAAGTACTTTTAAAGTAGGAAAATACAGATGATTCTATATATTACATTCTAAATGCCAGCATCATGCTTTAAGGGAGCAATACCTAGAAGCATGCTCATTAAAGACAAGATCAAGAAAATAATTTCTACTGTCACTTTTTTTTTTTTTTTTTTTTTTTGGAGGCAATCTGTCACTCTGTCACCCAGGCTGAAGTGAAGTGACGTGATCTCGGCTCACTGCAACCTCTGCCTCCCGGGTTCAGGTGATACTTCTATCTCAGCCTCCATAGTAGCTGGGATTACAGGTGCCCACTGTCACACCCAGCCAATTTTTTGTATTTTTAGTAGAGACAGGGTTTCGCCATATTGGCCAGGCTGATCTGGAACTCCTGACCTCAGGTGATCTGCCCGCCTCGGCTTCTCAAAGTGCTGGGATTATAGGTGTGTAATCCCAGCACTTTTCTTTTTTATAATTCAGTGGTGATAACTAAAATAGACAAGAAAAAAATTAGGAATACAATTTGGAAAGGAGAAAATAAATTTATTTTTTATATAGGAATATTTAGCCAGAAAACCTGAGGGAATGAACTGAACAGACCATTACACATAATTATTGAGATGTCCATGTAAAACAAATTTAAGAGAATGCTGCTTCCAGAACTATAGAAAATGAGATATTCAGAAGGACTCCCTCTCGTTATGAAATGACTATGAAATGACTGGATCCTGGCTATGACTGATGCATTGCGGGGTTCACAGGAAGCGAGTGATATTTTCCAAGACCCACTCCCTCACTGAAATGGGAATACCAAACTATAAGACAGAGTAATAAATGGAAGCAGTGAGTTTTAAGATAGCAGTGTATAAAGTTAATGTCATGAACAAGTTGCATTTATTTAGAAATACAAAGCTTAATGTTAGGAAATTCTATAAATGTTTACCATATTAACAAATGAAAAGATAAATATCATTTGATCATTTCGACAGCAGAAAAATTATTTGACCATCAATACTCAAATATGATTAAAAGCTCTTAGCAAAGTAGGAGTAGGAACTGATAAATGGTATGTACTGAATCTTTTTATGATAATATTAAAAGCATTCTCTCTAAAAATCATGATATATAACATCGAGGCTGGGCGCAGTGGCTTACGCCTGTAATCCCAGCACTTTGGGAGGCCGAGGCAGGTGGATCACGAGATCAAGAGATCAAGACCATCCCGACCAACATGGCGAAACTCTGTCTCTACTAAAAATAGAAAAATTAGCTGGGTGTGGTGGTGGTTGTGTGCCTCTAATCTCAGCTACTTGGGAGACTGAGGCAGGAGAATCATGTGAACCCAGGAGGTGGAGGTTCCAGTGAGCCGAGATTGCATCACTGCACTCCAGCCTGGTAACAGATCAAGACTGTCTCAAAAAAAGAAAACTAACATTGAGCACTGTTGCACAAGAACAACAAAGGCTATAGACTAGAAAAAATGAAACTAAATTGTCTTTTTAATCTTTTGTAGATGTTTATGATTATTTACCAAAAAGGTAGAGGTTATAGGATACCTTACAAAAACCAGAGACAAACCACTTTAAGAAGAGAGTTTTGCAAGGTGGCTACCAGAAGACCAATATGCAAGCATCAGTTGATGTACCTCTATATACTAATTGTTATAAAGCATAATTTTTAAATCCAGCAATTTTTTTGAGACAGAATTTTGTTCTTGTCACCCAGGCTGGAGTGCAATGGCACGATCTCGGCTCACTGCAACCTCTGCCTCCCAGGTTCAAACTATTCTCCTGCCTCAGGGTCCTGAGTAGCTGAGATTACAGGTGTGCACCACCATGCCTGGCTGAGTTTTGCATTTTTAATAGAGACGGGGTTTCAGCATGTTGGCCAGACAGGTCTTGAACTCCTGACCTCATGTAATCTACCCACCTCAGCCTCCCATATTGTTAGGATTACAGGCATGAGCCACCATGCCAGGCCTCAACAATTTGTTAATTGACAAAATATACTCTTATACAAAATTTTGAAGAACTTATACATATTTTGTTTGATGTTTTCATAAGTCCTGTAGCAGAAACATGTACAACTTAACTGAAAGATATTACAGTAAACTTAAAGTTGACAGGTAGGTGGACTTAATATTATAAGGATATAAATTCTCTCCAGTTGAAGGATAGATTTAATAAAATTCCAATTAAAATGGTGCTGGGCCAAATGGTATCAATGTGGGAGAAAACCACATGAAATTGGATCTGTATTTTACTCCATATTATAAAAACTCCAAATGGATTAAGCATTTAAATGTGAAGGCAACACTTAAAAACTTTTGGAAGGATATGTCAGAAAATATATTTCTAAACTTGGGATAGGAAATAACATTTTCACAAAGGTAAACTGTAAAAGTGAAGTAAGAAGCCACAATCCTGCAGAAATTCTGTGCTTGCAACATGATCTGACAGGATTAGATTTCAGACGACAAAGAATTTCTACAAGTCAAGTAAACGGAAAAATAAGCAGCCTATGGACAATGGACATTTTACAGAAGAAGCAATTTGGCAAGTCACGGGAAGGCATTTAAGCTGTTTGGAAAACAGGGAAATAAAAACGAAGCCCATCGTAAGATACGATTTTGTGTCTATAGGATTGGCAATAATTAAGTCTGATAATGGATTATGGATCAATGGAAAGATAATGGATTATGGATCAATGGAAACGCACACTTGAAGGGAAAGTGGAAATTAGTACAATCACTTTGAGAAACAATTTGGCATTATCACATGAGTTTGAATATTTGTGTAGCTGTTGACCAATAGATTTCACTACTAGATCTAGGCCCCAAAGAAACTTGCATGTAGATTCCAAGAAACCAAGAATGTTCGTAGCTGCACTGTTTGCAGTAGCAAAAGCCTAGAAATGACCACATATCCATGGTAAGGAGCTTGAGTACATTATGGTATATTCCCATGATGAAATATAACACAGCAATGGAAAAGTGTGAGCCACAGCTATTCAAAACTTGATATATCCCAGTAAAATGACATTTAATAAAACAAGTCTCAGAAAATCATACCGTTTTATACCATTGTTATAATGGTATTAGCGTTGTATCAGCAAAACCAAACAGTACAGAAGAATTCATATGTATAATGTTATGTCACTTTTATAAATCATAGGGATAAGATACATAAAACTGGTGGTGGTGTTTTTGGGGGTCAGGGTAATAGGATGGGGCCAGCACACAAGTGGAGCCATTAGTATTAGTAATGTTTTGGCCTTCAGAAGGGGGTAGGTTCCTAGCGTGTGCCTGTTACATTTTATTAGGTATGGGGTCCACATACCCTTCTGAAGTCAAATGTCATGATAATGATGAAGGAAAAATACGAAGGAAAAAGCCTCTGTATGTAAAGAGTAATCTGTTAGAGTTAATACAGGAAGGGAACATCGTAGATAAAATGCTAGGAATAAATCTCTTGGGCAATGTGCAGGAGCATTGTGAAGACATCACGAGTCTGCTGAGAGCCACAAAACAAACTTGGAACAAAACGTCACAATTTGTTCTTAGAAAAATTTATCCTCCGTGGACTGTTAGGTGCAGCAAACCACTGGCACATGTTTACCGATGCAACAAACCTGCATGCCCTGTGCATGTATCCCAGAACTTAAACGTTCTCATGAAGATGTCAGTTCTCCCTGACTCCGTAGGCTTAACGTTTTATAAAAATTTTAGAGCTCTTCTCCCAATCTGGACAAGCCGAGAATTCTCAGCAAATCCTAAACAATTTGGGGAGGAGGACAATTTTTAAGGAAAAGAATACAAAATTGAGAAAATTAGGTAGAAAAGCTAACATTAACTACAAACAAAATTATGAATATTGAAAAGCTGACAAATACAACACATTACCAACTTAAATTCAGAAAAATATGTGTATATATATATCTAGATACATTATATATATGTATATATAATGTATGTATATATATTGAGATGAAGTCTCACCGTCACCTAGGCTGGAGTGCAGGGGTGCAATTCTGGCTCACTGCAACCTCTGCCTCCCGGGTTCAAGCGGTTCTCCTGCCTCAGCCTCCCGAGTAGCTGGGATTACAGGCAGGCGCCACCACGTCCAGCTAATTTTTGTACTTTTAGTAGAGGTGGGATTTCACCGTGTTGGTCAGGCTGGTCTGGAACTCCTGACCTCAGATGATCCATTCATCTTGGCCTCTCAAAGTGCTGGGATTACAGGCGTGTGCTTCTTGATGTCAGAATAATTGGCTTCTTGATGTTAGAATAATTTCTATTAATTTCATTTTTCATCTTTAATCACCCTTTTTCATAGTTCAGTAATTTTCTGTATTTTCTACTAAACTCTTCATATATCTAAATTAGGAATTGGACAATTTTTATTTTTTTCTAAATTAGTCTAAAATTGTTTTCTAAATTGCAGTTAAAATGGTCTATTCAACTTTTGTTAACTTTTAAAATATTAACATATAATTAACATACCACAAAACTCACCCTTTGAAAATATGCACAATTTGCTGACTTTTTAGAGTATTCACAAAGTTGTACAATAGCCACCATTGTCTGTCTTCAGAACATTTCATCGCCCCCAGGAGAAATCTCATGATCATAGCAGCCATTCTCCATTTTCCTCTTCTTTCGGCCCTTTACAACCACTAATCTACTTTGTCTGATTTGCCTATTCTGAACATTTCATATAAATAGAATTATACAGTATGTGACCGTTTGTGCAACCTTTATTAGATTTTGAATGAAATTTTTCTATTCATGCTCCGGTTTTCCTTCTGAGTCAGAAAATAGAAGAGTGTTTAAGATGTGTACTTTGTGCTGCAAGATCTCAGTGCTTTACAATGAGCAAACCATTCACTATCTTTAGATTATGGAATACTGAGTTGGCATGGGTGATTAAAATACTACGTGTAATGTACAAGATAAATTCAAGAAGAACTTGTAACTTGCAAAATCTGAAATAGTCAATAACTTTAGAGACTGGGAAGGCAGCTTTCCCAGGGATAACTAAGTGATAAACCAAACTGTGTCCAGAATATATTTTAAGTACTTACTACTGTTTTTAAAGAGTGCTGGAAACTTAATGTCTTCTGATAGTCACATTTTTACATGACTGATTGCAAATGCAAGATACAGGTTAAAGTTGTTCAGAACTTACTCTGTTAAAAAGACAAAACTGCATTTGAATTATTCTGTGTATATTTTAATTTCAGATGAATTTTGACAGTTAAAAGTTGGTTTACTGATGAGAAATGATTTTTCTATTTTAGAGTCGTACACAATAATGGGATACCCAAAGCAATTTGCTACTGGAGAATTTGTAGCAATGATATTATTTGGTGTTTGGTTTGTTTATTGAGTTTCCACTTTATTTTGTACACATTTTCTCTTATTTTGATTAATTCTCCATGAGCTATTTAGGATAAATAAGTCACATCTGTTCTTCTTCCTTTACGGTTTTCCAGGCACTCGTAAAAATTGATCAAATGTAGCAATTAATTGGATGATTCCTAGAAATTTCTGTTACTTGAAGAGTACAACTTCTTCATTGTAATCTCTGATGAATAAACCTTTTTCACTTAATACTTTCCACTATTTTTCTGAGTACTTCAGCATAATACTTTATGTTCTGACCAGGTGCGGTGGCTCATGCCTGTAATCCCAGCAATTTGGGAGGCTGAGTCAGGTGGATCTCAGGGTCAGGAGTTTGAGACCAGCTTGACCAAAGTGGTGTAACCCTGCTTCTACTAAAAATACAAAAATCAGTTGGGCGTGGTGGCACATGCCTGTAATCTCAGCTACTCGGAAGGCTGAGGCAGGAAAATTGCTTGAACCCAGTCTGGGGAGCAATGGCACGATCTTGGCTTAAGCCATTGCACTCCAGACTGGGCAACAGAATGAGACTCTGTCTCAAAAAAAAAAAAAAAAAATATTGTATGTCCCTTCATTGTCCTGCAAGCTGATGGTAAAGTGTATTATAATTCATTTATGTGTAATCCAAGTAAACGTAGCTTCATGGTGTTCTGTATGTCTTCTGATTAAGAGCTCGATACATTTAGTCTGAAAATTTGCCTGGCATAAGTCATGTGTGTCTTGTTAAAAAATTTAATTATATATATATATATATATTATATATATATATATTTTATATATATATATAATATATATATATTATATATATATATTATATATATATATTTTATATATATATTATATATATATATTTTATATATATATTATATATATATATTTTATATATATATTATATATATATATTATATATATATTATATATATATTATATATATTATATATATTTTATATATATATATATTATATATATATATATATATAAAATATTTTCTTTGGAATAGACTGGCCAAGATCCTATAACAATTCATTCATATTTCTTATAATACCTGTTTAGAAAACATTTGAACAAATCCTTTGTTTTCTGCTGGATTCTCTGTAAATAGGAATCATGATTTTGGAAGCTGAAAAATTTGCAGCTTGCCAGTGTTGCTGTGAATTGCTCACTGTGACAGGCAGGGATGAAAGTTCAAGGTGCTTATGGAAATCAACATTGATTACATGAGGCTGTGTTGACTGTGGAAACTGTTTTCTCTTTGGAAGGTTTTGTTTTCTATTATGACTATTCTGATTCTCAATCTTATTTCTCTTCTGTTACTACCAACATTTTCTTGGTGATTATGATTCTTAATGAGACAGTTCCTGCATACCATTTCAACCGTCAGAGATTTTTAGTCTCCATCGTTTTATAGGAGAGTTCTTGACATTTTGAGGCTCCTGCCGATCTTTATTCTTTCAATTTCCTTTTTTGGTTTCCACTAAGATACTTTCCACTGAGTTTAAATTTTGGAATGGTCAGTAATTGTAGAAAAAAAATTTATCTGAAATTGAGACATACACAAAAGCAATTCAAATGCATTTAAAAACTGCCACTGTGTTCAGTTGAGTCCTCTAATTGTGTAATCAAATTATTCTCATGCTACAAATATTGAATTATTGACAGGATACATGTAGGAGTTTTGCACTGGAACATTTGTTTCTTCAGGCCACTTGGCTGTATTGGTGGCAATTTTGTATGGTGCTTTATCTGAAACTGTCGGACTTTGTGGAGACAAGATAGATCAGATCAGTTCAGGTGTGCATAAATCAGGCAGCCTCATCCCCAATTATACTTACCATTTATAGTAATATTTGGTGTTCGTGTCCTACAAACCCAGGAATTTGGACACATTTTTAACCTTTTGATAATACATTTTATTTAACCTCTATATCCCAACTAGTATTTCAACATGTAATTAGTATGAAGTCATTAATGAGATATTTTACATTCTTTTTTCACATCAAGTTTTCAATATTTAGTATTAAAATCACAACACATCTCAATTTGGACTAGCTACATCTTTTTTTAAAAATTATACTTTAAGTTCTGGGGTACATGTGCAGATGTTTGTTTCATAGTTACACACGTGTCACGATGGTTTGCTGCATCAGTCACCCAATCATCTACATTAGGTTTCTCTCCCACTGCTATCCATCCCCTAGCCTCCCAACCCCCAACAGGCCCTGGTGTGTGATGTTCCCCTCCCTGTGTCCATGTGTTCGCATTGTTCAACTCCCACTTATGAGTGAGAACATGCTGTGTTTGGTTTTCTGTTCTTGTGTCAGTTTGCACCTGAGAATGATGGTTTCCTGCTTCAGCCATGTCCCTGCAAAGGACATGAACTCATGATTTTTTCTTTGTAATTTAGACTTTATTTCATAGTCCTAAACTTAACTCTGCAATCCAGCTAGGCATGGAAAGGGAACAAGGAAAACAGAACCCAAAGGGAACTGCAGCGAGAGCCCAAAGATTCTAGGATACTGCGAGCAAATGGGGTGGAGGGGTGCTCTCCTGAGCTACAGAAGGAATGATCTGCTGGTTAAGATAAAACATAAAACATAAGTCAAACGTGTTAGAGTTGTTCACAGTCTGCATTGGTGATATTCTTGCTGGTCTTGCCATTCCTGGACCCAAAGCGCTCCATGGCCTCCGCTATATTCATGCTTTCTTTCACCTTGCCAAAGATCACATGCTCGCCATCCATCCACTCAGTCTTGACAGTGCAGATGAAAAACTGGGAACCATTTGTGTTGGGTCCAGCATTTGCCATGGACAAGATGCCAGGATTTGTATGCTTTAGGATAAAGTTCTCATCATCAAATTTCTCCCCATAGATGGACTTGCTACCAGTGCCATTATGGTGTGTGAAGTCACCACCCTGACACATAAACCCTGGAATACCGTGAAAGCAGGAATGCTTATAACCAAATCCTTTCTCTCCAGTGCTCAGAGCATGAAAATTTTCTGCTATCTTTGGAACCTTGTCTGCAAACAGCTCGAAGGAGATGTGGCCCAAGAGCTGGCTGTTGACGGCAATGTTGAAGAACACAGTTGGGATGAACTCATCCTTTTTTATGGCTGCACAGTATTCCATTGTGTATATGTGCCACATTTTCTTTATCCAGTCTATCGATGGGCATTTGGGTTGGCTCCAAGTCTTTGCTATTGTGAACAGTGCTGCAATAAACCTGGGTGCATGTGTCTTTATAGTAGAATGACTTATAATCCTTTGGGTATATAGCCAGTAATGGGATTGCTGGGTCCAATGGTATTTCTATTTCTAGATCCTTGAGGAATCGCCACACTGTCTCCCACAATGGTTGAACTAATTTACACTCCTACCAGCAGTGTAAAAGTGTTTCTATTTCTCCACATCCTCTCCAGCATCTGTTGTCTCCTGATGTTTTAATGATTGCCCTTCTAACTGGCATGTGATGGTATCTCAATGTGGTTTTGATTTGCATTTCTCTAATGACCAGTGATGATGAGCTTTCTTTCATATGTTTGTTGGCCTCATATATGTCGTCTTTTGAGAAGTGTTTGTTCATATCCTTTCCTCACTTATTGATGCAGTTGTTTTTTCTTGTAAATTTAAGTTCTTTGTAGATTCTGTATGTTAGCCCTTTGTCAGATGGATAGATTGCAGAAGTTTTCTCTCATTCTGTAGATTGCATGTTCACGGTAATGATAGTTTCTTTTGCTGTTCAGAAGCTCTTTATTTTAATTAGACCTTATTTGTCTATTTTGGCTTTTGTTGCCATTGTTTTTGGTGTTTTAGTCATGACGTCCTTGCCCATGCCTACATCCTGAATGCTATTGCCTAGGTTTTCTTCTAGGGTTTTTATGGTTAGGTCTTAGGTTTAAATCTTCAATCCATCTTGAGTTAATTTTTGTATAAGGTGTAAGGAAGGGATCCAGTTTTGGCTTTCTGCATATGGCTAGCCAGTTTTCCCAACATCATTTATTAAATAGAGAATCCTTTCCCCATTGGTTGTTTTGTCAGGTTTGTCAAATATCAGATGGTTGTAGATGTGTGGCATTATTTCTGAGGCCTCTGTTCTGTTCCATTGGTCTATATCTCTGTTTTGCTACCAGTGCCATGCTGTTTTGATTACTGTAGCCTTGCAGTACAGTTTGAAATCAGGTAGTGTGATGCCTCCAGCTTGGCTTTTTTTGCTTAGGATTGTCTTGGCTTTGTGGGCTGTTTTTTGTTCCATATGAAATTTAAGATTTTTTTTTTTTTCCCAATTCTTTGAAGAAAGTTGATGGTAGCTTGATGGGGATAGCACTTAATTTATAAATTACTTTGGACAGTGTGGCCATTTTCATGATACTGATTCTTCCTAACCGTGAACATGGAATGTTTTTCCATTTGTGTCCTCTCTTATTTCCTTGAGCAGTGGTTTGTAGTTCTTGTTGAGAGGTCATTCACGTCCCTTGTAAGTTGGATTCCAAGGTATTTAATTCTTTGTAGCAATTGTGAATGGGAGTTCACTCATAATTTGACTCTGTTTGCCTGCTATTGGTGTATAGGAATGCTTGTGATTTTTTTTTTTTTTTTTTGAGACTGACTTTAGCTCTTGTTACCCAGGCTGGAGTGCAATGGCACGATCATGGCTCACCGCAACCTCCGCCTCTTGGGTCCAAGCAATTCTCCTGCCTCTGCCTCAGCCTCCCGAGTAGCTGGGACTACAGGCATGTGCCACCATGCCCAGCTAATTTTTGTATTTTTAGTAGAGACGGGGTTTCACCATGTTGACCAGGATGGTCTCGATCTCTTGACCTCGTGATCCACCCGCCTCGGCCTCCCAAAGTGCTGGGATTACAGGCGTGAGCCACCGCGTCCGGCCCCGCTTGTGATTTTTGCACATTGAGTTTGTATTCTGAGACTTTGCTGAAATTGCTTACCAGCTTAAGGAGATTTTGGGCTGACATGATGGGGTTTTCTAAATATACAATCATGTCATCTGCAAATAGAGACAATTTGACTTCCTCTTTTCCTAATTGAATACGCTTTATTTCTTTTTCTTGCCTGATTGCCCTGGCCAGAACTTCCAATACTATATTGAATAGGAGTGGTAAGAGAGGGCATTCTTGTCTTGTGCTGGTTTTCAAAGGGAATGTTTCCAGTTTTTGCCCATCCAGTCTGATATTGGCTGTAGGTTTCTCATGAATAGTCCTTATTATTTTGAGATATGTTCCATCAATACCTAGTTTATTGAGAGTTTTTAGCATGAAGGGCTGTTGAATTTTGTCAGAGGCCTTCTCTGCATCTATTGAGATAATCATGTGGTTTTTGTCTTTAGTTCTGTTTATGTGATGGTATTTATTGATTTGCGTATGTTGAACAAGACTTGCATCCCAGGGATGAAGCTGACTTCATTGTGATGGATAAGCTTATTGATGTGCTATTGGATTTGATTTGCCAGCGTTTTATTGACGATTTTTGCATGGATGTTCATCAGGGATATTGATCTGAAATTTTTTTTTTAGTTGTGTCTCTGACAGGTTTTGGTATCAGGATGATGTTTGCCTGACAAAATGAGTTAGAAAGGATTCCCTGTTTTTTCTATTGTTTGAAATAGTTTCAGAAGGAATGGCACACCTCTTCTTTATATCTCTGGTAGAATTTAACTGTGAACCCGTCTGGTCCTGGACTTGTTTTGGTTGGTAGACTATTAATTGCTGCCTCTATTTCAGAACTTGTTATTGGTCTATTCAGGGATTCAACTTCTTCCTGGTTTAGTGTTGGGTGTAAGTGTCCAGGAATTTATCCATTTCTTCTAGATTTTCTGGTGTATTTGCATAGTGATGTGTATAGCATTCTCTGATGGTAGTTTGTATTTCTTTGGAATCGGTGGTGATATCACCTTTATCATTTTTTATTGCATCTATTTGATTATTCTTCTTTTTTAGTTTGGCTAGCAGTCTATTTTGTTGCTGTTTTCAAAAAGCCAGCTCCTGGATTCATGGATTTTTTTTTTTTTAAGGGTTTTTCGTGTCTCTATCTCCTTCAGTTCTGCTCTTTCTGCTCTGATCTTAGTTATTTTTTGTCTTCTGCTAGCTTTTGAACTTGTTTGTTCTTGCTTCTCTAGTTTTTTTAATTGTGACATTAGAGTGTCAATTTTAGATCTTTCCTCCTTTCTCTTGTGGGCATATAGTGCTATAAATTTTCCCCTACACATTGCTTTAAATGTGTCCTAGAGATTATGGTATATTTTATCTTTGTTCTCGTTGGTTTCAAAGAACATCTTTATTTCTGCCTTCATTTTATTATTTATCCAGTAGTCATTCAGGAGCAGGTTGTTCAGTTTCCATGTAGTTGTGCAGTTTTGAGTGAGTTTCTTACTCCTGAATTTTAATTTGATTGCATTGTGGTCTGAGAGACTGCTATGATTTCTGTTCTTTTGCATTTTCTGAGGAGTGTTTTACTTCCAATTATGTGATCAATTTTAGAATAAGTGTGATGTGGTGCTGAGAAGAATCTATATTCTGTGGATTTGGAGTGGAGAGTTCTCTAGATTTCTATTAGGTCCACTTGGTCCAGAGCTGAGTTCAAGTCCTGAATATCCTTGTTAATATTCTGTCTCGTTGATCTGTCTAATATTGACAGTGGAGTGTTAAAATCTCCCACTGTTATTGTGTGGGAGTCTAAGACTGTTTGTAGGTCTCTAAGAACTTGCTTTATGAATCTGGGTGCTCCTGTATTAGGTGCATATATATTTAGGATAGTTAGCTCTTCTTGATGCATTGATCCCTTTATGTAATGCCCTTCTTTGGTTTAAAGTCTGTTTTATCAGAGACTAGGATTGCAATCCCTGCTGTTTTTCTTTTTTTTTTTTTTTTTTTTT